>APFE031466530.1:0-28843 GCA_000404065.3 Pinus taeda
TCGTGAAGGCTGATCCTTTCAACATCAAGCTACATGTTCTCTGCAACAAAGTGTCCACTCCATCATGTACATCATCTCCATCATGTGCAAACTGCCCACGATATATCAACAAGAGTTAACACACCAAGATCATGTGCCAACATCTCATCAAACTATCAAGTGTCCAATGTGAACACTTCTCCATCCATGTGAGTTCCCCCATGTAGTCTCTCTGCCAAGTGTAGACCCCATAGCTCCATCTCTCTGCACATTGGTACCCCTCATGACTCGAACTAGTTGGGTAGCTAATCCAACCATACACCCAAACCACAAGAATGCACATCCTTATGTCACCATCAGCCCTTCCTCTAACTTCTTGCTACATCTCAGACTCATTCGAATCTCCCATGCTCAGGTCCATGGAAACTCCATCCCATCTGCAACATGATCAAGCCATGGCTTAGTTGCACAAGAGTGTACAACCTCTCCACTAGCTCATACATCTCCAAGTCATAACAGCATATGCACAACATCCTTTGCTTCGGCATACTCCCATAGAATGTCATGAGTGACATCTCGACTCATGCTCCCACAAAATGTCCCTACACAACTGTCATGCTCCATATCTCCAACCTGATGTCCATGACACTAGTTGTCCATGATGTCCAACCACGTAGACCTCATCCCAACATCTAGTCATCTGCACCCAAGTCTGCAATCTGTCATAAAGAAGCCTCCTTTCAAGGCTCCTTGTAGAGTTGGTGTGGTTCCTCCCTATCAAGGCCTCCACACCAACCTATCCCCAAGGTCATCTATAGAGAAAGGAGGGCCAGGAAGTTTCCTCCCTGACTCTCATCCACCCATGTGTCAGATTGATGTTGTGTCCTCAAGTATGTATGCACAGCCTCAACCTCCTCACATGTACACCCAAGCTCCTTGAGCTTTTCCTTTGTCAACTGAAAGTCATATATGCCCATGGCATACCTGCAAAAGTCCACTATGCCAGCAGGATCTCTACCCTCATAATCCTCATCAACCACTGCCTTTGAAGTAGTACTAGGACTCCCTTCTTTTGCAACCCCATTGTGAAGATCATTAGTAGAAGATGTCTCTGTCAAGTGTCTCAAGGTTCGTGAGACTGCCTTCTCACTTGCCTCATTCTTCCTAGCTCTAGCAACGAAGTCAAACAGCTTCCCTTCCTTCGTTGTTTGAGTCATACTCCCAAGTCCTCTTTGCTCCACATCCTCATGCTTCACATTCGGATCTTTGGGATATAAAACCATAGAATTCATCCTCGGTCTATAACCCAAGCAACTCCTTCTATTCATCGGCACCATCATGGTTCTTCCTTCAACTATGATCAAGAGAATGTCTCGGTCCACCATCGGTATGGCTTGTGCAAGCTTCATGAAATCTTGCCCCGGCACCATAGAATAATCATCCATGTCCAAAACCCTCAAGTCCAACTTTCCAAACCATGATCCCACTCTCACCTGAGTGTCCTTCATAACACCATAAATAGCTTTCATGGTAGAGTTGACTGCTTTGAAAGCACTCAATTCCCTCTCCATCTCTGCTTTCTTTCCAAAAGACTTTGTTGCCTTCCTACTCAAGAAGCTATGTGTAGCCTCCGTATCAACCAAAGCTACAAATCTCTTGCCCTTCACGGTCACCTGCACAAAACTCAGCTTCAAGGCATTACCTCCTTCTGTCCGCTTTGTCTTATGTCTTATATCAGCAACCTTCTTCAAGAATTCGGCCTCAGAAGGGTCAATTGGTCCATGCTTAAACTTGACTTCCCTCTTAAGGTACTTCACTTCCTTGCTTGGCTCATCCTGGCAACCTGATCCTGGTCTAGCTTGATCTCCCCCAAGCTTGCCCTTCATCGACCTCTACTCAAGTGCACCAACCAAGTGTCCATTGACTACTCTCATAGAACTAAGCTTTCGCAAATCCTCTGGATTGTCACAGTAGTAAGTCCCCAGCTTGTCAATGTAATCAAGCTCCTCTTAATCAATCACAACGATCTTCTTCCCAAGAAGCTTTCCTTTTATCTCTTCCTCAATCAGCTTGATTTCGGCCTCCAACCTGGCATTTTCCTTCCTTAAGCGAGCTCTTTCATCAAAGAGCTCTTGAAGACCAAGTCCATTCTGTTGGATCTCCTTATCAAGTTCCTTGAGTTCACCATCTGTCGTATTTCCGCATTGGCTCGACTCACCTATCATAGGTTCATCAACCATCTTGCCTTTCGGTCTTTCATTCGGCCCCTGCATAATGAACCAATCCTTGTTTCACTTGAGTGTGAACCCACTTCCTTCACCTGCAAGTACCCGTTGTTTCTTCTTCATAAGCTTTAACACCCGGTTATCAGCCTGCTCCAATACCAACTGTCACGCCCCCAAGCCTACGGTGGTCTTTCAACCGTGCCGGTGAGGTGCGGCACCACCCCACACTTTCTTTTTAACAGTACTTATGCGTGCAGACTACGCCTAATTCACAACCGATACTTAGTTTGTTCTTCGCAACCAAGTAAAATGCATTTATCCTTTATACTTAATGAAAGCCCATACTCATTCATTATCCATTAGCAATTATAAACATCAAGAACAACAATTGCAACAAGTATAAAGGGGAGGGGCAACTCCCCGTAACGTGAGTCTACCCAACCGTTTATTAAGAATATCAGTTTTACAATACAAGTGTGCTTGGCAAATCTCCAAGCCAACACTTAGCCAATTTTACAATATGAGGCAACCTGCCTTTTACAACATCATATGCACACCTTGCACTAAGAGTGGGTGCCCACCCGGGTCACCAAGGCACTCTAGTCAGTCCTGCACAATTATACACACTCCTTCACCTTACGGCACACCTGCCCAAACTTCGACCTCCCAAATGCTATACTCCCAAATGTGCGACCTAGAACCAAGTCAGCGCATAAGATGTGCGCTCCCACTTGTCCTCTTTGCACACTTTGTAGTTCTGCACCCTTTGCGAAGTTTGTTGGTGAAGTTCGAATTCCCAAATGAACACCTAACGCCTCTCATATATACGCTTGGCAGCGTGGGTGGTGGCTCTTTGGCCGACCCCCTAATGTGCGGTTATACACCCCTGCGTATGGCTTCTGAACGCTCAATGTAAGGTCAGCTTGCCCATGTTTGGAGTCGGCCTTTGCCTGTCGTTCAACCTCCAACCGGTCGTATAAACCTCCGCACATTCTTTCCCAAGTGTCATAAGTTCTGCGTTATCGTCACATTTCATGCGGATGTATCGTCGCATTTTCTGCGATGTCGCCCAGCGCTCTGCCCGAACGCGTTCGTGCACGCCCGCCCGGCCCGCACCCGTCCGGGTGCCCGACGCCCGCCCGTCGCATAAATCCTAGGGCGTTACACCCTATATCGGTGAGACGGGTCACTCCATTAACCAAAGGATTAGTGAGCATGCATCTGACCTCAAACATATGAGAACTAAGTCTTCTGCTTTAGCAGAGCATGTGGAGAAAACCGATCACCATGTCTGCATCGAAGAAGCTAGTGTGATTGCTAGAGTGTCGCAATTCCATCACCGGAAATTTAGGGAAGCCCTTGAGATTGAAAAAAGGTCGAACAATCTCAATAGAAAAGATGGCTGGAAGATCAGTAGTTGCTGGGTCCCAACCCTCTTCTCCTAGTCATTCTCTCCTTTGGGTAAAAATTATTATTATTATTATTATTATTATTATTATTTATTTTTTCTGTAATTTTTCTAATTCTGAATTTCTAATACTATTTAAACTCCTTTACTATCAAATTAAAAATTAATATTTTATTTTATATTTTGATTTTTATTTTGATGTTTATTATTTTTGATTTGATTATTATTATTTATTTGTTTTATTATTATTATTATATATTTTGTTTTTGTTCTTTTTATTTTCTTATTTATTTTTTTGAATTGCTATATTAATTTATTTAAACTCTTTGATTTCTTTGATTTATTTTATTTATTCATTCATTTTTATTTTTTTCCAATATTTTTTACCCTTAATAAACTATAATTAATATTGTAATTTCTCTAATATTTTATATAGGGTTACTCTTTGACTTTGAATTTGAAACTAACCCAGTTATTTTAATATATATTCATAATTATATGTCCTTTAAGCTTATATTTAAAATAAAATTAACTATTTATAGATTATTCTATTTTAACTTTTACAACTAACTAATATTTATAAACTATTTGATAACTAATTAATTTATTCATGTATTTACTTAATTTAAATTAAATGTCCCTTTAGCTTATACTTGATTTAAAATATAATTAACTTATTTCTATTACTTGAATTATTTTATGATTATAATATATTAACTTGCTTATTCTAACATATATTTATAATTATAAAATTATCCATTTATGTTTATAAGAAAATTAATAACTGATTTTGCTTATTTATTCAACTATGCCCTTCATAGTCTAGCTAGTCATTTCCTGGTCAAATCTAGCTGTTATCTTTTTAGCCGTTACCTGATCTAGAAATTTGGTCATGGGATATTCTGCCTGTTCTATTTATATTGCATAGCAAGTTCTGCTCATTCAGGTTGTCCTGACGATGAACCACATTGGTTGGTTTGAAACGCGTCGACTAAAATATATCTATGTGATTTTTCGCCAAAGATTCCTCTCTAAAATTGATATGGGTCACAGAAGCCTAAATTCGTTGATACCCATTATGTCTTGAAGGTGGTCTTACTGCGATCCTCTGATGCAATCTTGATCTTATGGTACCCCGAGAACCCATTAATGAATGAATAGCTTTCCTTCCCTCCAACATTCTCCAGGGCTTCATCTGTAAATGGAGTTGGGAGCGGGTCATGGATGCATGCATCATTGAGCTTCCTCAGATCTATGCATATATGGATTTCATCTTGTTGTTTATTTTCCTGGACTACCATAAGACTTACCCAGTCTGACTCCTCCACCGACTCAATGATCCCAACATCTAGCATTTTTTCCAACTCCTTGTGCACCATTTCCTTATGTTTTGGATTCAAACAGTAGGGTTGCTATGTTACAAGCTTTGCATATGGCTTCAAAGTATTATTCATCACACCCAGGTTTCCTACTATCCCCCTACTATCCCTTTCAGATTTGAGAACTTGTTGGGAAACAAGTCTTGGTATTCGCACAACAGTTCCATGACCTTATGAAATGTATAGTCATCCCAATAGTCGCCTATCTTCGCAAACTTCGGCTGCCCATCCGATCCAATGTTTACCTGTGTAGTCTTCAAAGGCTCTGCTATGTTAGGGATTGCTACTTTGGGTCCTTCAACTTCGTGTTGTCCCTCAGACTCTGGAATGTTAATATTTCTAGGGTCATATTCTTCTTCTTCCGCAGTCATGTTATATCATTCTAGCACATGGCACAACTACATATTCCAATTTGGTTGAACCCATTCTATCGGTTCCTCGGGAATTTTAAAGATTGAAGCCTTAATTTCTTTGAACACTTCATCAATACATTCAAAGCTGAAGGTCAATAGAAAAATTTCCTTGAGGATATCCCACTCGGTCATTCCATGACATAGCTTAGTTTCCAGGTACCAATTCATCAGAATTTTATCCAAGGTGCGACAAAAGATGTGCACCCATTCAGGTTGAGGTTTCTCTCCCCATGCTTTAGTCCATTGCACTAGATTCTCGCGTAAATCATCTTTTCCAGTGTATTTCTCTGTCATACGAGGATTGGTGTACCCAAACCTCAGTTTCATCATTCGTCAATATTCCTTCCAGTCAGCGAAGCTATCCTTATGTGTACCCCACCAGTGGGAAGGCATAGCACACAACGCCAGATCTAGTGTGTGGAACCGATGCTCTTTTGGCACCTCTCTTTTGAACTTATCAAAAAACAAATTAACATCATCTAAACCATCGTAATGAGGTAGATTTCGTACCTTCGTGGATATGTAGTGAAGCGATTTTGTCAACATGTTGCAGTGCAATGAGGAGACTTTGTGTAATCTGTTCTACCATTGGTCAAGCTCTTCACTGGAATCTGAGATGCAAGAAGTATCTATCCCATGTAATTTTTCCATTTGTTGTAGGGTTAATCTAGTCCTCATCATGCATAGTGATCTTATAAATCTGATCCAGATCGTCTTCTTCATAATCGCGGACTAGTTTTGTGTATTGTGCACCTTCATTTGGATCCAACAGAACTATAACTTGGAGCGCCTTTCTCTCCATCATCCAAAGCTTCTTAAGATTAATAATTGTATCCATGTCGAAGGCCCAATCAATGCCTAATAGTGCAAGGTAAGGATTACTATCTTCCACTATCTCGATCACTTCAAAGTCAGCCAGGGCACTCGCTCCTTCAATATCCACCATAACCCCATACAGGCATCCCATAGGAATGATCTTTTGTTGATTTTCCATACGTAGTTGGATAGGCGAGCACTACAGCATAGGTCTTCCCATTCTTTCCCAATTTTATTTTGGTAACACATTCGCATCAGATCCAAGATTGAGAATTACTTGATACATTTCGTATTCTCCAATATTTGCAGTTAGCCTCATTTTGTGACCTATTCGTTTCTTACTTTTTCCCACTTTCCGTACAATGCTCTATTCTGGAGGAGTCTTAACATTACCTTTACAATTATCAATCAACTCTTGGAGCCCTTTTACCACCTTTTTATCCTGTAAAAGTTTCATACAAGTCTTCAAAAAGGTAGCTAATAGCAAAGGATCTATGTCATGTGCTTTAGTGTTTCTACCAGACTTCTCCTGACTTCCTAAGGTAGAGACCTCAACAAAACTCTTCTTGTCTTCCATAAATGCTTCCCTAGCCCGATTTAGATCGAATCCAACTTCCTTCTCAGTAGCCTTGTTTACCCATCCTTCAGTTTCTGGTTGTTATCCTTTATCTTCTCCAGTGGCAATACCACTTCACGGCAGTATATTAATGCTAGGTTCTTGTCTGCGAAGCTATGCTCTCATCATCTGAATATTTTGCATAGGTGGTTGAGCCTTTTTCTCCTGCATCTTTGTTATTAGTACCGGGCAATCTTCTATAACATGATCAAACTGTCAGCAATACTGAAAGGAGGGATGTGTTGGGTTCTAAAAATCGTGTGCAAAATTACCTGGTTCTCCACATTTATAACAAATGACTTGTCTGCAACCCCTTCCAGCCCCTCCTCCTTGTCTTGTTACTTGACCCTAGAATCCTCTGCACATTGTACCCACACCCTAATCCCGAGGCCGATTTTCCATCTGCATTCTATATGTAGGGGTTCGCTCCATCATCAATTCATAGCTTTGGGAATCAACAATTGTGCTAATCATGCCCTACTGATTTACAAAAAGTACAAAACAACTATTGTGGAGTTTACACGAACTTTTGTAGGAGATGATAGTTTTCAATCATGTGCTTCCCAACTATCTGACAGATAACACACCACAAGGCTACCCCTGCACTCGGTTTGCCGATGTTTTCTGGTTTTAGGGGAACAGGACCTCCCCTAATAAGGTAATTCTGATAAATAGGACAGTGGTCCTTGTCATGACCCTATCCTTTACACTTTAGGCACCAAAATTTTGTGCGCACCTCAGGCTAGAATTCCTTTCCCTTCTTCAATATCTACAATTCCATGTGCAATCTTTTCAGCTATGATTGAATCTTTTCTACCCATACATTTGTGTCCTACACTGGTGAAGCTTCTAATCTCATGGCGATCTCCATTGCTTCTGCTTGCATACCTATTTTCTGTTGTCACAATGGTAATCTTAGATGAGGTAGGAGCAAAGCAGTGTACCAATATCTATGTTGAGTATCTGTAATGTTCATATTAGCCTACTAAATCATGCATTTTAATATTTAATCAAAGTCCCACATGGACGTGTTTACCCTCTGCTGAATCTCCGTGAACTATGTTACAGACTGGGCTTGGTATTTGGCTTCTTGAACTCACTGTTCCGTGCTTGCTACATTTCTAGAATAGGTGCGTTGGTTTTATCTGTGCAAAGCTTGATGTACCAACTCAATGCTCTGCCCTGCAGCACTGTGACTAGTTACGCTTTCTTCATGTTGTCATTATTGATCTTTTGTGCCTTCCATACAACATCTATGATGAACCAAAATTGTTCAGGGTCTTCAGTTCCCACACCTTTAAACACATACATCTTCATTGTATTCACTATGTTAAATGATGGGGATGGAGGTGGAGGTGGAGGCAAAGGTATAGGTGTGTGAGGCAGAGGTGGAGTGGATGACTGAGGTATCCCTGCGATACTCTAACTTATGATCTGTACTGCACTTCACGGTGTTCTTAGAATATTACCTTCGTCGTCGCTATCAAATGATCCTAACAGTGCACTATATTCAAAGTTTGATTCTTTGTTCCTTCTGAATTCTCTCCCACTTTGCATAGTCCCAAACATCAATTTAAAGAAATAACCTACTTTTGACACAATAACATCTTAATCTAGGTCCGGAGAGATTTCAGGTGCTTACCTCTTGGTCTTTTGAAGAACCTACACTCTTTTTTAGTGTAGCTGGTGGTCATATCGATTGCGAACTCAATGACGAATCCTCCCAGAATACGATTAATCCAGTGGTTGACGACCCACGTGATGTTACTTTCTGAAGCCTCCAAGCACTTCACTAGTTCTGGGATCCACACAATAGGGCCATCAAGATTCCACATACCCTCACTATCCACTAATTTAGACAACCACTCATGCAATTCATAGGGGAAAGAGAAAAATAATATTTCGTGTCCATCTATGAATAGGCATCTATCTAGCCACTCTTCCTTCAAGAAGCACAGATTTCTGTTTCCCTGGGCTGCAAACACATGCAGCTTTCGATCGATCCACTTTTTGATCTCTTTCTTAGTGCAAAACCACTTATCACACATTCCTTAGCAAGATCTTGGTACTGATAACAGAACCATTTTCTAGCTTGATGGGGCCTAACCCAGGTTCAACGTTAGTTGTGCCAACTAACAAAACCCTAAACTACTGGCCCTTTCAACAACAACCCACGTAATGTAGGTTGCAATCTCACCCGAAGCAATATTGGGCGATGACAGACCCAAGCTTCTGCATCCAGAGGTGTGTGATGGGTTCCTATGGCTTCTAGGGCTTAGTTTTGTCTTCGTGAACCCTAACCCTTCTGGAACAATTAATAACAATAAATCTTATACACAACAATTATATCCTCGTGAAGGTCATTAACTAGTCCTAACATATATAGATTATATTGATCTACCTCTTTCACGCATTATATAACCATTAATTGATATACTTTCAGATGTAGAGAGAAACCACATAAATAACAGAATTAAATACAATTGAATAGATACACAAAGTATGGATCAAAACTGTCTTTTATTAGATAATCTGTCAAAGTACAAACTTTCCTTCCTTGCACACTCAGCTACAAGAGCCTTCCCCTTCACCTAAGTACAAGATATAGACTTTCCCGCCTTAGCTTACTTTCCCAAACAATGATCTTCTATCTTATGATTCGATCATTGATTTTCTGGACTCGCTATGACTCTTCTATTTATAGCCTTCCCTTTTATAATACCATGGTTTGTGGACCATGGGTAGGTCTCAAAACCTTCTTAACACCTAACAACCTAATGGACCAAAGCCCCTTTGACTCTTACTATCTTCGCACTCCGCTTCCACAAATCACAGAGACTTTACACTTTTACAAAAAGGAAATACAAAATTTAACCCCAGGGACTCCATCCCAACACCATGTTTCTGCCCTTTATTTCTACAAATGGCCCTATTAAGGGGATCTTGTGTGCTTGAACCAAAGAATTCAAACTTTTATATAACCAAGCATATGTAGTTAGAATGTTGGCCACAAAGGTGTTGAGTTTTTTATTTCCTTGTATGAGCATTCTGACCTCAAACTTTTCCAAATTTTCTTATTGCCTTGTTTTCTTAACCAATTATGCTAGTGCGCTCTTGTACCTAGTTCCCAAATCATGAATCATGGTAATGGCTACATGAATGAATTTCAAGGCTTTCACATTTTCCTATGATTTCTTTTGCATATCATGTAAAGGAACTACTTCTTTATGTAAGGTGACCCTCTCCTCATAAATATGCCTCATAGTGTCTCCCAATCCCTGGATATCATCATATATAGATGCTTGGAGATCTTTCAAGAAAACACGTGCAAAAGAAAACTTATGATTCTCTACTTGGAGTTATTCTATTTGTTTCTTTGAAGCTTCCATATTATTTTCCAGATGCTTGTTTTCTACCATCAGGAAATCTATATTTACTTTTGAAGAACCTGTAAAGGCTAAGTTGGTTGCAACAATGGTTTGACGATTCCTTCCAGTGTCGGTGATGATCACACTTTTCATGTGAATGAAACTAGGGTGTACAAAATCATCGTGAAAGTGTTTCTTTATTTCCCACAAAATTTTGTTCTGGAGCTCATTCAAGGTTAAGCTTGAGAAATCCATGATTGGGTTTTCATCTAGAGGAGAGATCTTTTCTTCACCACTTGGGGCTTTCCCATCTAAAGGGAAGGGGGGGTAGAGGTTGACTGATGCTTTGTTTTGTGTTGAACATGAGGTAAACATCTTGGTTCTGCTCCCCTTGTTCTATTTCCATGTCTTGGGCTACTATCTTCTCCTCTATCTCTTCAACAAGCTCTTTATCTTTCTTCTTCTTACTTTTTTCTTCTTCAAGTTGTTTCCACCTTTCTTCTTTTGCTTGCTTCAATCTGACTTCTTCTTCCTCATTTTTCTTAGCTATTCTCATGATTAAATTTCCTCATGTTCCTTCCTTTCCTGCTCTTCCTTTTGTATATGCTCTTCTTCCTTTTTCCTCTCCAATTCCTGTTGCTTCCTTTTCCTTTCTGCTGCTAAAGCCACCTTTAGAATAGGTGGATCTGCCTTAAAGTTTTGTCTTTTCTCCTCTGTTGGGGGTTAGAAACCTTCCTCCTATACTTAATACTCACTAGGGAGCTCTCTTCCAGCTGCTTTGCTTCCTGAGTAACACCTTGTTCTGGAACTGCATTGGAAGGGCTTGCTTGATCTCCTAGTGCACATGACTGAGAGGCATTATGGAAATTCTTCATCTTTTCTTCCTCCGACCTGGAATAAATCCCATATGGCCAAACAAAGTGCAACTTGGAATAGTGGTTCTTTCAAAATCCTATGGGATCATATTGATGATAACCTATTGTACCAAATTTGAAGTCCTCCAATTATTTCGCTTCACTTTTTTGCAGAATTCAGATCGCACCTGCATGGGAAGAGTAAGCCATTGTGCTTTCTTGTTCCTTTGAAGAAGTGCAGAAAAACCTATGATAAGATGTTATGTGACCTTTTGCATGAATATTTTGTCAGTGGTATACCTTGATAAGAGACGAGGTCATTTTTTGTAGCTGAACACTTTCAGGTGTGCGTCATTTGGTAAGGAAAACTAATCTGCAACTTCTTATATTGCGTTCATTGTCTTGTGAGATGTGCAAGGGGCTTCTTCATCAAAGATCAATTGGTATAACGCACTGAAGAATTAATCAACCAGTCTTTCAAAAACTCCAATGTAGCTACTTTCTACCAACAACTTAGAATAGTTATTGCCAGTAGGGTCTCTGGAAGTAGATTTCCAATCCATGCTAGGGAAATCATTGAGAGCACACATATCGTCCAATAGGTAGGTAACAATGTAGAATTGTTGTTGCTTGCCTTTTGGTGGATTTTTCTCCTAATTAACATCACAAGATTAGACCAGTTGAATATCTTCCCATGAGAGACAATCTGATACAACATGTAAACCCATCCTTTTGGGAAGGATTCAATATTCTTATGTCCATAAATTTAACAACATAATACTATAAATTACTGAAAATCCTTTCTAATTAAGCTGGTATTACAAGTGTTTTTCGCTGTCTAGTGAAAATTTGACATTTCATTTACCCATATCTTGACAACATCCGTAGTATTGACATAAACTGTCATTGCATAGAAACACGAGTCCATATGTTTTTCAGGCTTAGTAAACTGATAGACACAATGGATTTCATGTGGATGGTAGGAGGTAAATTGTTGCCCACTAGCATTGTTCAAAGACATGCTCTTCATGTCGAAACCTTGCAAAATCCATTTGATGACATCTGCACAATGTAGCCTTACAACCCTGTGAATCCGCAACCATTGGATGTTGTTATAAACCTCTCTATCTTCTATATCTACTTTAAATTTTATGCCCATGAATACATCCTTAAAAATATGCCATGTGATATCTGAGTCTTTCTTAATGTACAATTGTGTATCCGTTACAATTCGAAATAAGGATGAAGGAATTTCGACTAGCTCATTAGTACTTATTTTTGTAGCCTCTTTTGATGTTGATCTCTTGGGAGGCATGATGTTTTCTACCGATAAAAAGAAGTATGCTCAAAACATGAAATACATGTGGCAAGATATGTACTTGTATAAAAACCAAGTTAGCTCTAGACAAATAAGCTCATCGATTAATAAAAAGGTAGCAACATAGTAATGAGGAGAGATATTGCACAATTATGGGCTAGAAGAGGGAAAGTTGTGCTCTAGGATTGTGTAATGCATAGTGAGAGATGAGGATTGTGCAGTATCAACTATCAGAGGGATGGCTTGAGGCTTGAGACTGCACAATGTATAGTCTCAACTGGTAGAAGAGAGAGAGTTATGCATTAAACACATATTTCATTAAAAATAGAAATTTTTTGTTACAAGAACATCACTAGAATTGAATATTTTGGTTATTTTGAAATTCTAGATCCACTATTTAATTCCAAATTTAATGAAATATGTGTTATTACAGAGTGTCAGTGTTCAAGCTAGGCCATTGATGACTGGTATTATGTAATGCACAACTAGAGGAGTCCAATGATTGTGTATTGCATAGTTGCAACTTGAAAGGAGTGACCTTGAGGCTTAGGATTGCACAATGCACATGGGAGATGCTAACAAGCTTTGATGATGAAACAATTCAATCGAGGAAAGAGGAAAATATCAAATCTGAAGCTAAGGAAGGAGTAAGTGTAGATCATCCTTAAGATAAGTTATATCAATCATTAACATTGACAAAAAAATATTATGTAAAGGAAAGAACATGCATGCACAAAAATACCCAACAACAACAACTATTGGTTGGAAAAATAACTTTGGAGGGATGTGACACTTGTAAAAATCGAACGTTTGACTGAAACAACATCTATACAAGGTAAATATAGAAAAAAAACTCTAGTAAATACAAGAAGAAATAGGCCAAGTGTCACTTGCAAACAAAAAAGTGACAAAAGCGAAACAAAAACAATAAAAAGCAACACTTTCTAAACTTACTCAAAAGAGCATTGCAAACTGAATCTGAAGCTCCTTGATCTCATGGGGAAGGATAGAGCTGCAATGTTTCTTTTGAAAATGAGCTCTACAAACCTCTATTATATAGATTTATTCCCCACGAGATTAGGTTAGGGTTTATGATGCTCATGCCTAAAATCAAGGAGAAAGCGACATTTGTCCTTAAATCGGAAATAGAAAATTTGTGCCACTTGTCCATAGGTTATTGCACACTCCCTAATTTCAAGGGATGCACAACTTCTTACTCTAGGGGACTGCAAAGTCCACTGGCATAAAGGACTGCAAAATTCCTAGTGACATGGGATTGCTTAGTCCATTGGCTCAATGGATTGCACATTTTTGACTCTCAGTGGAAGATTGCACAATTTACTTGCATAATGACTTCCTATTTGACATGATTTCACAATTCAGATCCTTAATGGGTTGCAAAGTCTCCAGTGACAGAGGATTTCGCGGGTCCCAGAGGCAAAACCAACAGACAATGCTAGATGAGGATAAGAGTTGGCTAGTGTTTGGAGGAAAGTAATTTTTCATCAAAAGTTGTACAATTTTAGGTCAACAAGACTTAGTCAAAACATCACGTAAGTGATGCATGAAAGAATGAGTGATTACGACACTAAAAAATCAATAGGAAAACTTGATGACCATGAAAGATAAGTTCTTATTGTCAAAAGGTAGGCTCTAAAATCAAAGGGTAGGCAAAATTCCCTTTTTTGTAGATGATTTCAAAGTCATAACTCAACATCTTTGTGACCCATTTTTGTTTATCTTCTGAAGATAATCTTTTCTCCAAAATGTATTTCAGACTATCATGATCTGTTTTTACCTTGAAGTGTCTTCCAATTAGGTAAGGTTGTCATTGCTTTAGTGCATGTAGTATTGCCAACATTTCCTTCTCTTAAATAGGTTTGTTTAAATACTTTCCCTTGATTGGATAACTTTGAAAAGAAATGGGTCTTTCTTCTTGCATTAAAACAACACCAATTCCATTTCTTGATCCATCACATTCCACAATAAATGCTTTTGTGAAGTGTAGCATAGCGAAGACTGGTGCTTGGCACATTACCCATTTAAGATGTTCAAAGGCCTTAGTTGCTTCTAGAGTCCAAGGAAATGCGTCTTTCTTTAGTAATTTTGTTAGAGGTGCTATTATTCTCCCATAATTCTTAACAAAGTTGTGATAATACCCTGTCAACCTGAGAAATCCTCGAAGATGCTTTATGGTTGTGGGGGATTTTCCATTCCTTAATGGATTTAATTGTTTTAGGGTCTACCTTAACACTGCAATGAGATACAATATGACCCAAATATTTCACCTCGTGTACTCCAAAGAAACATTTGGAGTTTTAACATATAATTGTTTCTCCTCCAATAGTTTGATCTCCCTATCAACATGTTGAAAATGATGAACATGATCCTTCCAAGACTTGTAGATTATTATATCATCAAAAAATACTAACATAAATTTTCTAAGGAAGGCTTTTAAAATGCAATTCATCAAACCTTGAAATGTGGAAGGTGTAATAGTAAGGCCAAAAGACACGACAAAAAATTCATAATGACCCTCATGAGTTTTGAACGTTGTTTTTGGAATTTCTTTAGCCTTCATTCTAATTTGATGATAACCTGAAAGAATATATAGCTTGGTGAAGTAAATGTTTCCATGTAATTCATCCAACGATTCATCAATGAAATGAATGGGAAATTTATCTTTAATAGTGAGCTTGTTGATCTCCATATAATCCAGACACATACACCATGATCCATCCTTCTTGTGCACCAATACTACAAGAGTAGTGAAATAACTTTGACTAGGTTGAATTATATCAGCCTCTAGCATTTATGCAAGCATACGTTCAATTTCACTCTTTTGGGCATAAGGATATCTGTAAGGTCTGATGTTTAGAGGAACAATTCCTGGAATCAAATGAATAGCATAATCATGATCACGAATAAGTAGGGGTCCTTTGGGAGTCTCAAATACCTTAGAATTATTTTCTAAGACTTTTTGGAGATCTGGAGAAATAGATGACTTTGATGTTTTAACCTCTAGTGAGCATAATTGTGAAATTACACCTCGGTGTTATTTCTTCAGAAGCTTTGTCATGTCATTGGAGATGATTATCTTCCTGGTTTCCCTGCGATACCCTTGATTCAACTTCCTTTCCTTCCCAAAAAATTCAAGAAAAGTTCTTCAAAAGTAAAATCGATCATCCCCAAAGATTGTAACCATTAGACTCCTAGTACAACAACAACACCACCCATTGGAATGGAAAGCATTGGAGTATTAAGAAAAATCCCCCATGGTTAGATGTATATTATGGCACTTTCCAGAGTATTTTATAGTTCCTCCATTTGAAACCATTTATAGTTCCTCCATTTGCAAACATCACTTGACACTCTAGTGCTGGTTATAGGAATAAATTCAATTACTTGGTTATCTTACAATAAAGAAAATTATGGGTACTACCTGAATCAATCAACACTATTACCTTTTTATTCTTCATATATCCTTCTATCTTAAGAGTTTGAGGAGAGGTAATTCCTTCCAATGCATTACAAGATATGGTCAGATTCATTTCTTCTTTCTCCAGGGTTGGTTCCTAGTGTATATCCTCCTCTTTTGATGTTTCTTGTTCTTTTTCTTCCTCCTTTTCACAGTCTATGCCGAATAATTTCTTCTTAGCACACTTATGACCTTTAGTGTACTTGTTATCACAACTGTAACAAAGCCATTTTTATTTTTTTCCTCCAATTTTTTTGGTGTCAACCTTGTAGGTTATGGAAGGCTAGGAGCAACAACACTTCCAACTTTATAGTTGTGAGTAGCAGACTTCCTTGTTGCCATAATTTTACTTTCAACTTTTCTTGCCACCATGAATGCCTTCTCTAATGAATCAGGCTCCTAAAGACA
The DNA here is from genome assembly GCA_000404065.3 of Pinus taeda. Taxonomy (NCBI): domain Eukaryota; kingdom Viridiplantae; phylum Streptophyta; class Pinopsida; order Pinales; family Pinaceae; genus Pinus; species Pinus taeda. Next base: position 16,263 of record APFE031466530.1, read on the forward strand.
AACCTCATGTTGGATGTTATCCTTTAAATACCCTATGAATACATCAATATTATGCTCCTCTAGAATATCAATTACCCTGACATTCAAATTTTGGAAGTCCTCAATGTGCTCTGCCATTGAACCCTTTTGTTTGAGATTTATAGATTAGATAAAGAAGGTGTTTCTTTTTGTATCCTCATAATGAGCTATCATTTCCTCTGTAAAGATTGACTAAGTGACTAGTGGTTTATGAGAAAAATGTTATCGATACCATACAAATTGATTGGGTTCTAAATATAAAGATGCAATGTGTACTTTTTTGCACATAATGAAGATCAAAATATTGCTCCATCTGTAGTATCCATGTTACCGGATCCTTGCCATCAACCTTCCTCATATCGATCTTTGGAATGTGGTGGTTATTAAACCCAACATTGGATTCTCTAGAATCGTAATTCATATTCCTTTTTTCCTCATCATGATTTTCATGGATTACCTTATCACCACTGGGAAGCCTTTCTTCTAGCAACTTTGTCAAACCTTAATTCAACCTTTCTATCTTGGCATTCATCATTGATTCCATGTTTGCTTTTAAACCATCATTAAAAAATCCCATGTCCCTTTTTATACCATCTATCTTAACATTCATCATGGCTTCCAATTCATTTTTTGTTTCTTTTTGTGAGAACGAAAATTGTTGCACTTCGTCTCGTAATGTTGATATATCATGTTGTATTTCTTCCTCTTCTTCATGTTCCATAGAATATCTTTCTGGTTTCTTAATAGGTGTGTCCATTCTTTTGTTTCGAGGAATTTTGGAATCAAACAATGATATCTATGCTTCACTATTCCCTTTGAATCACTTCAAATTGATTTTTCAAACAAAACTTTGCAAAATTTAAAAAAAAAATACACACCTTTATATTGATTTTTAGAGCTTAATATTGAAACTATTGTACCTTTGTAATTTCAGATCTCCAAGGTCCGAAATTTTCTCATGTGGTAGTCCTCAGAGTCATCTTTCCAATGGCACAAGTTATACCAGAATTGGATTCTTCAAGGTAATTTTATGCCCAATATCCCACGATGACTTGATTATGGATTGGTTCTGTAGTGCGAACTTGTGAGGAAAGCCATGTGTCACTATTTCAACCTTAGGCCCTGAAAATGATGCAAGAAAAAACTGAAGTTCATGCAATTTCAGTCACATTTTACAAAATTCAAATCCGATGCTCATATAAGAGGTTATAATGATTTTTCCAAGGTCACTTGTTTGAGACAGAATTCTAGAGCATGGAAAAACCCTAACTTCTTCAAACCATATCTCAAAAAATGTAGCAAACCAAGATCTGAACATTTTACAAGAAGGTCATCAATATTTTGGCTCCACGTGGTCATAATTTCAACTTCAGAAACTTCGTAGAAAAAACTTTATAGTGAAAATTCCAAGATGACATGTTTGCAGTAGTGAAATCCTAGAATCCAAAGCTTTGTTACGAAATATGATGCAACCAACTCACAAAGCAAAAGAAAGATAGATCAACGACTTAAAAATTATGCTCTTCGAGGGGGAAACCTCCTTTACATTACATAAATGAACAATTCTTTCATGATACAAATGATAAGAGATCCTTGGTATATATAGGAGTCCAAGGGGTCACAATATAATAAGAGCCTATATAACAATAAAAATGTAAGGGCACAACAATAACAATAGTTGGCTTCTATGGGGAACAACAATAAAAACACGGAGGATAAATGGGCACAACAATAACAATAGGGGTCTACACTAACAATAACAATAAGGGGATACACTATTATTATAGGGACCTAACATAATGTCAGGAAAAAGAGATAATTTCATATTTAATAAATTCATGCTAATCTTAAGACGACCTCCTAGCTAGCTTTGCTATCTCATTGTAGAGAGAAAGTTTAAAACAAAAATTATTGTTCCCCACTCTTGGATTCATTGTTTTAGAACTAGGAATACAAGTACTTTCTTTCCTTAAGAGCTTATCTTACTTTGATTCATCTTATGTGGGGCCTTTAAAAATGGTGTAATATGTGAGAATGTTATGGAAGCTTTTATTTCGACCATTGGTAAGTTTAAATATTTTATTCTAAACCAAGGATAACTACTTCATCCCAGTGTGTTGCCAATTGTTGTGGCTGTAACACTCCTTATAATTTGGGGCCCTCAATATTAATTTTGTTGATATCATACCTTGAATTGTTTTGAATGCTTTATTTTGATATATTTTCATCTTTCTTGGATTTTCATTTTGATGATTTCATTACTTCCATTTTGCTCCGAGATTTCCAACAATACAAGTTTCACTTCATTTTGATTTATGGTTAGAAAGATATCTTTGTTCAAAGTCTGGTTAATTTCGTCGTCAGAATATTTAAAATATGCAAATATGTATTTTCTAATATTTTATTAATTGTAGAAAAAATTTAATTAATTTAAAATATGCAAATGTAATTTATCTAGTTGATTTATGTAATTAATTTTAGTTAATTAAATTAATGGTAACTTAACTAATTAAGTTATTTTAATTTTAATCAAATTAATAAAAGTTAAGTAGTTAGCTAATTAGACTAATTTTTAATTATACTATTTGTAAATATTATTTAATTAATTATTAATTTATTTTTTATTAATATAATATATTTTTACAAAAGCACTATATTCAACTACTTCTCTTCTCATATATATATATATAAAAATAAAAATTTGAATGGGAATATTCCCGGTTCCACATGGATCTTTGGAAATTTTATGTTTTATGCCCTCTAATTCATCCAAGGATGAATTCCCAGGTTGACCTAGTTAGATAGGCTTCCATAAACACTATTATGAAGTAAAAGAAAAAGAAGTACATCTTTTGGTTTTATTTTAAAGTTTAATGGGGGAGCACTCTCCACTTCCTTGGCCCCCTCTCCTCCATGTACATTCACCCTCACCATGTATTTAAACCATGAAGTATTAATACGTACTAAACACACGCCACCCAACCCCCTTAAAATTAATTTTATCATATTTTGCTTATTTTGTTTTTTATTTTATTTTAATTTAATTCAATTAGTCTAATTTTGTTAATTAAAATAATTTGATTTAGTTAATATGTAAATGGTATATATATATATATTAAAAGCATTGTGAAATAAATTAAAAAATAAAACAAATTATATATATAACACGCTAAGGATGAATTCTCGGGCTGACATGGAACAATATTTTTGAATCAGTTACCGGAGAACCCACAGTATGAACATTTTTATGCCAACGTTTCAAATCCCAAATGGGATCCATCATCAGGGCTTTAAGAATGATGATAAAAGATGAGCCGGAGAACCCACAGTATGAACATTTTTATGCCAACGTTTCAAATCCCAAATGAGATCCATCATCAGGGCTTTAAGAATGATGATAAAAGATGAGCTGCTTTAGAGAAATAAATACTATTGAAGTTAAATTTTTGGAACAACACATTAAGTAAGAAGCTTCTAAAAATATCTGCATATATTTCAAGATAGGTAGATTGAAAGAGTATGGTGGAGAAGAGGTCCCACCTCCACCCATTGTGGGCCTCCTCAAAAACCCTTCCTTCACATCCACACCTGTCATCTCCTTTTCATACTCCACATTACACCCTATGTAAACATAACACCCCATTTGACCTTTTCTTTATTTTATTATATTTTATTTTTATTTTTTTTAAAATATTTTTAAAACTATTTAAACAAAAACGTTAATGAAATTGCCCAGCACCGTGTAATTTCCAGCAGAATATTTTTGGAACCCAAACATTGACAAGCGATAACTTGACTTTTAATTAGCCAAATGAGGAAAAATAATATTTTGAATTTGTTTTGGAGAATTTTTTTTTTTTGGGCCGAAAAGATTTTTTTTGTTAATTCTTGTTCCAGTGATAACATTTTCTCCGAATTAAAGAAAAGGAAAGTTTGATTTTGGTTTTATTAATTTACTAATTTATATTTGACTTCATTAACTGGGTTATCATAAGTTTAGAAATCTGAATTTTCTTTCCATTTTTAACTGATTTTAATTTTAATTTTGGTTATTTTTGCAGAGAGTTTGTTGGAGAGGATGAAGCTCAGGTGCCTTAGAGCAATAGAATTAGACCAACAAAGAGGAAAGAGGGATTTTTCTCAGCTGAAAATCAGAGATCTAAACTACTCTTCAACAACCCTCCTTTCCATAATTTAATTTCTAAATTATAAATAAGAGATGAGAGAAACAAACATGATTCCTCTTTTCTACAAATAAGGATACTCTTTGCACTATTGCAAGATGATTTTTGGTTGTAGGATTAGTGGGAATACTCAAATCTGAATTCTTGGGGGTTTTCTTTTTTAAATTTAATTTTTTTTGTAAAGAGAGAACTTGCACTATTGTGGATCTATTTTCTATTGGCAGCGCTGAAAGTTTTAGGACTATTGGAGAAACACTTTGCCAATATAGAGCATGATATTTAGGTTTAATATTGTACTCCAAATACTTTTATTTGTCAATAAAATCTTACTATTTTAATAAAAAATCGATGGCATTAATTCCATGTTTTGCACCTCTATTGAATATGAGAATTCTTGTTTATTAAACCAACTACTCTATTCAATAATTATATAGATATGACATTTATTTATTTTTCTCGATTTTCTCTTGCACTAAAATAGATTTTTGAGTAACTACTTATTCAAAAATTTGCTATCATAATTGATTTAATTGTCATTGGAATTGTGTGAACTTTTTCAAATTTTAATGAGTTATCTTTTAGTATTTTGATCCCTAAATAGAGCATGTCTTACACTTATAATACCATCTATTAGAACTATTTCAATAGACTGATATTCATCATTAAAATCATGTCAAATTCCCTTCATCTTTAAATATTTGAACTTGGTATTTACGATCTATCTCCTAAGTATCGAGTTAGAGTAGTTTTCTTTATTTATTTGCAATGCATTTAGATTTAGATTTAGATTAATTTATTGCATTCTTAGGAGTCTCATTTCATAGGAGCAACTACATCGATGGCTTGACTAGGCCCTTACGTCAATTTAAGGATTTCTTTCTTGTAAGCTAGTTGCAAGACGATAAGTTTGGTTGACTATTCTTATTGACAAGTAATTAGAGACATCACAAATAAGTTAGGAGAGTAAGGGGTAATTGGACCCATTTAAACCAGTTGGAATCACCATCCTAAACAGAAAAGGGCTTAGTTGGGGCCCTAACTAGGTGATCTCCCAATTGTTGAGTTAGGTCATTTTTGGCCATCAACAGGAACTAAGAAGAAAATGAAATTATGACGGATTTTTATAAATTTACATAATGTGCAGAGCACTGAATGTCCCCAATGTCTAGATATCTAGATGTCCTGGGCGTTCAAGTTTGGGGTTACTTTCTCTAGTCTAGGTTTCCTGCATCCTCATATGAGTCTCAATTCCTAGATAAGTCTGGATGTCCCAAATTTTTCACAGCTAAACTTGACTAAACTAAGTGTTATATACCATTAGAAACGTCTTTGAGAGGACTACACAATTGAAATCACTTGTTTTTCTCATTTGAGCTAAGGCATTAAGGCAAAAATTCCTTCAAAGCATTGAATCTATTACCTCCATTCTTGACTCACCAAGCTCTCCCTGAACTTGACACAACCATCTGAAACTACCAACATGCCTATAACTCTTGCTTAACATCAATACCACAAAAAGACAACAATGACTCAAATTTAACATCAATGACAACATTGACAACTTTGACATCAATGACAACACTTTGCTCAAAAGTCTCTTCCTTGACACTATTTGACATCAATTAAAACAATTTTCTCAACATTTTTTCATTTTTGTTTTCTTCCCCTTTTCCTTGAAAATACTTCTTTTGAGTTTGGAAGATATAAGTACTTAAAGGGATAACTATGTCTTCCGCAGGTGGCAATGTATCCAAATCCATGGTTATAGGAAAAAATATGCTAGGAATTGAGTTGATGGGTGTAATATCAATAGTAGCGGTTGCAGTTATAGTTGTTTTGGAGGAGTATGTTGATCACTATCCTTATCTCTATTTTTAATTATTTTTCTTTGCTCTCCTTCCTTTTTCCTCTTTTCTTCCCTTTTCTTCTACTCTAACTCCTTTTGCTATTGCCCAACTTTTTCCTATTCTTCCTTTCTCATTCCTCTTATTTTCTCAATTAATCTTCTCTTTGTAGTGGTTCCCTTATTGCTAATTCTTTTTTTTCTTCCTTTTATCTCTTCAACTCTTTCCATCTCTTGTGTTTGTTTCACTTCCTCCTCTTTCTTTAACTTCTCCTCTTTGTAATTCTTTCTCCTTTTTAATTTTCTCTATTTGTTGGTGATGATATATCTCTCAGTGTTATAGGGCATGGAATAATTCAAGTAGATAATGGTCATTTCAATGATATATTATGTATTCTCAATCTTTCCTAGAACCTTCTACCAATTTACCACGTCACTCATTTAGGTGAAGGTAAAACAATATAGCGCTCACCTCTCCAAGTTGTAATTAGGATTTACAATATCATAAGCATGTCCTTGCCATAAGAATAATTGATGATATTACTAGGTTGTATAAGTTTGAAAACTATGGGTCATCACCTTTTCCCTAGATTTTTATTGCTCATAGTAATAACTTGAGCAAACTTTGGCATGATCAATTTGGTCATCTAAACTATTTCTCATTGTAGCAATATAATGTAATCAAACCATGGTATACATATGGTGTTTGTGGCAATTATGTTCTTAACAAACATGAACGAGATAGTTTTGACAAACATGCCTCGTGGCATACCTCAACACCTTTGTATCTTGTTCACATTGATTTGTGTGGCTCACTTTCTTCTCTTTCCTTCTCTAGGTTGAAGTAATTCTTAACTTTCATTGACGAATTCTCTAGATGCACTTAGTTTTATTTATTAAAAATTAAGTGAAAATAATATTTGAATTATTCTTGGCCTACAAGGTCCTTGTATAAAAATAATTTGGACATCAACTACGAAAATTAAGAACAGATAATGGAAGTGAATATGCCAACAAAAAATTCACAACTTATTGCACTACATAGGGAATTAAAATTCAACATATTGTTCCATATACATCAGAGAAATTGATGTTAATAAAAGAAATAATCAAACATTAAAGGAAATGGCTATTTGTATGATTTAATCTAAGGGATTAAGTATTCATACCACAGAAGAATTAATCAACTACACAAATTACATGGTAAATGGCCTTCCCATAAATACTTTAAAAGATATAACTTAATAATAAGCATGTGATAACATTAAGCCAAATGTGTCTCCCTGCGTGGAGATCGTCTGCGGGATTTTTATGCTATGGTTAGTAGCTGGAGTTATTGTCGGCACTTAATGGATTGTCCTCCTGCCTCGAACTTACCTCCGCTTGCCCTTCGTGCCAAAACCCTGGTCCTTGTGGTTGTTCGGGATTATTCTTTCGCTTCCTTCACGCTGAGAGTCTTTGGTGAGGGTTTCTTGGGCTCCCTCTGTGGAACGTTGTCTGCTCTGCTAATTTTAATGTTTGTAACCTTCTGTTAACGATAATCCGCGAACTCTTCTCTGCTCGGCTTGCCTGTAAATGTAAGGAAAATGCTGCCCGAAAACGGTTGTTACTCGGCTTTGAATTGTGGTTCGAAACTGGTAAGTTTAGTTGGTCATTCTCCTTATGCATGCGCGTGTTCTGTAAAATGTTCCCAATGTTTTTTTGCTCGCTGTAACTTGTTGATGGTTTGCGAACGCGCCTTCGTAATTTGGTCAGGGTTTTAAGGTAGATTCTGGATGTTTTGCTGTGACTTTGTTATACTTCCTGAACTCCTGTTGTTTCTTTGCCCGAATCTGGTTCAATCTTCACGTTTACTGTTTTTCTGGGTTCTCATTCTGCGGCATTGGTGTTTGTCCTGAGCACAGGACCACTTTGGCAATCGTTCGTCGTTGGAAACAGGTATTACCTCCTGTCCCTGCTTCAATTTTATTCAACTTCTTTTATCGGGACTTACCCTCTTGGCTCCTTCGGTCTACAGTCGTTCAACTCATCCGGGACGCCGCTATGGTTAACTTCGGCTTCATTTACTCAGGTGTTTTCTTGTTTTTTCATTCTCCGCACGCAATGGTACATTTGCTTGAAGGATTTTCCCTCTTCTATGCTTGTGACAGAGTTGTTTTTGTTGGTTGCAGGTCGTTGGTGGCAACCTGGGTGTGCGAGTCCTCCAATCTTTAATTACACAGTCAGTTTGGTCCTTGGTAGGCCTGAATCCCAAATATCTTGTTTGTCTCTTGCACGATAGGTGCCCACGGTCGCTGTAGGGTTATTCAGGGTTCTTTGGTCGTTGAATGAAGTTTGTTGTTGCTATGTCCTTTTTGGTCACTATTATGTCAAGTTTGAAATGCGAAAGGTTGTCGATATTTATTTTGGTTAAACCCTCGTCCAGGGTTTTTGGCTTATAACACCATTCCAGTCATGCATTTTGTCATTACGTTATTTATAAGAATGAACTTTTTCACATACACTTGTTCTGATTTTGACAATGGTAAAATTTTTCGATGGCTTTCGATTTTCTTGCAATGGAACTTATAAAGGATACACAGCAATGTTACCTCTGTTATATGGTCGTTTTTTGCCTCTGTTCTATGGTTGTTCTTCTGGGTACAAGTGCTTGCCCGTGGTTGACTCCTGTGTACAATTCCTCTTCTCGGACTTCTGGAAATTATGCTTCTTGGTCCTTGTTTAACAGTGTGCGAAAATGCGTCCAATACTTGGTGATTAATTGTATGCTCGTATTAGAATATGTGACTGTACATTATACAGAAATTTGTCCAATGCTTGGTGACTAACTGTATGTTCGTATTAGAATATATATGACAGTATATTAAACAGACATTCTTGATGTGGTATTTTATCAAACTGTAATGAAAAGTTTATATTAGGTGAACAGTAGAAAAATTATACAGATGGACAATAGTTTTGAATGCTTATAGCTTGATTGTTTTTATTTCTCTTCTTCTGTAATTGACTGAACCCTCTCTCTATTACATTTTGGTTTTTTTATATCCCTCTATTTCAGTTGATTTTTCAGTTAATCAAACTCTCATAGAATTTGGTTACAAAAGATCCTGTTATCGTTAATAACCATATTTGCTTGATATTACAAGATTTGGATGAACAGTTTGTCATTACTCTCCTAATTCAACAAACTATTTCCTAACTAATGTTCGAGCTACAGTAAATAATTATTTAATTAAAAATGCCTGAATTCACTAACTCTGTAAAAACAAGTTAAAAGAAAAAACTATCACAGTAAAAATTAACTAGTCCAGTTGATCAATAGCCTGCAAACCAGGTTGAGACTGTCATGCGGAAAGAGTTATTTTTGCTGACAAAACTAACCTCCCTAGGAGTCTAAGACTCTCTAGTGACAAACAAGACAATTAAGAGCAATCCTTCTCTAAACATGCATTATCCTATGAGAAACCAAGTGTTTATCGATCCTACCTTAAATCCAACGCTTGTTGTAGCAGTCTAGCCTCGTCGATCCAGATGAGCTCCTCCTTCACTTTGAAACCTGCATACACTAACAACCAAATGATTACATAACACCTGAATATTCCATAAAACAAAGCATATTCAACATATAGACCAAGGAGTATATGAAACAATTCATTAACAACAAACCATTGAGAAGAATGGACTTATTTGTATTAAGGAAACAAAAAAGAAACCATTACAACCTGAGCCTTGGTGTGGTGCAAGCTCCTCCCAGGGTCCAGCAAGAGATTTCCTCTACTTTGACAAGCTCACCCACTCCCAATATGGCAACAAGGAAGGATAGTGATCTCTCCTCACAAGTCAACAATGGAAGTCCTCCTAATTCTAGCAGCATCTACCCTTTGGAATGTTCAGCTTTCAACCTCCCCTCCTCTGGCCCAAGGCCTGTTTTATAGTGTTCTAGAGGAAGTTATTCAGTTCCAACATCAATGGGATACTCCCTCTTTTGGATGGGGTAGCTCCTCTCTTGATGGGATAAGTTCCTCTATCATAGGGATGCATGAACCATCTGGAGGTGCTCAATACACGTCAAACACTCTCTAGAAGGCTCTAGAAGTGACCACAAGTAACTTTTTAAAGATGAAACTCGCGCCTTTTGACCTTTACAGGGGTACGCACCCATCCTTTGGCTTACAGAGCGTACAAAACTACGCAGGTATAATGAACATGGATGCGTACACGAAGGAAAGGTAGAGAGAACCTGCGTACCCAAAGATAAACATGTTTTTAATGACTTTCTCTCTTTTTTGAAGTTTGACATGGAGAGTAGAGGTACAAGGCTTGACAAGGAGGATAATATGATTTTTGATGGAGCCATATTAACTGCAGATAGTCATGGTGACAAATTTCAGTGTAACAGATTGCCCCCTAAAGTGCGAAGCCTGTAATAGATTAGGGTTTTATATCATCGAGGAAGGGTGAAGTACTTTATCATTTCAAGGATTATCTCGTGGAGAACCTGGTTATAACCTGCAATTTTCAACACAAAATACATGTATAAGATTATATCATCGCCGGGTAGGCATTCCCATACTCAGATCAAAACTTTAACTAATAGACTAACTACTCTGATACAGGAATGATTTCATAGTACATCATAATCATAGACTCATGTAGACATAGTATGGACGCAACCATCTGTTTATAATTGGTTCTACAATATAATGAATACAAACTCCTCGCAGCCTGGATGGTGGAAACTAGATCCAGGGTCTTCATCTCTACTTCCCGAATTGGTACGATTCTAGCCACGTGAATAAATGAGTCGATGTCAAACATGGTAGAAACCACTTGATTACCAGTCAATGATGTAAACTGTTAACAAGCGTAAGAGAGACCACCAGTAATGTCAATGGTTCTCAAAGTACCCAGCACAATCCATGAGATGTGAATGAATGAGTCGATGTCGAACATTTCATGGAATCCTTCGATCGCAAGTCAATGATGAAAACTGACGCCGAAGGCGAGAAACCTGCCATTGATGCATGCAGACTCCAAGGTACTGACGATTCCTAAGTCAACTTTCTAGATAATGTGCTGATGTCGATAGAAAGCGACTCGTCGCAGGCAAGCCCACAACGCGAAATCATAGTTCAAGTTGAAGAAATGTTGCTGTAAGGGCTGACTCAATGATGGTATGATGAATGATAGGTATTTTGCGGTTGAATGTTTTGTTTCAGACCTCTTGAACACATAACGACACAACAGATGGTTTGGCGACAAATGACTCAAAGTCGACTCCCATAACCCGACTAAAAATATCAATGATCTTGGTCAACTATGAGAAAAGGATTTCCCAACCCAGGCGAATGAACAAGTGTCATGTTCAAGAGTGGTAGTAAGGTTTTTCTTGAGACAAAAAGATATCAAATAGGCTCATTCTTCTCATTTTTCCCCCACCATTTCTGGCAAGTACCTCTTTAGTTTTTACAAGCTTGAGGAGGATAACAGATGCTTGTTTGTAAGCTCATCCTTCGGATGAGTCCAACTTAGTTTTTGATGCGAACCCTAAGAAGGAATGGTCCGTTCCTGTTTGTAATAGAACAGGTCCTTTACTGTGAAATTTTAACGAGTCCAGTATAGGAGAAACTCCGCGTTTTTCATATTTAGAGAGTCTGAAAAACTTAGAAAACTCCAGATTGAACTTTTTCGTAAAGTTGTGTCTCCTAAGCCCGAAAAAGTATAAAATAATACCTAGGAGAAACGCTTGATCTTGCGACCAAGGATATTTTCATAGTTAGTGCCTTTGACCTGAAAAGTAAAAAGCGATCAAGGGCACGTCGTTTTATTTCCAATATCGAATTTGAAACGACAAAAATCCGGCAATCTTTTCTCGTTTTTTTGGTTAGAAAAGGGCTGTAAGAGGACCATCTTTTAATTTCGTTTTAACGAGAGTAAAATAAACGCTCGGCAATCTTTTCAATTTTTAGGAGTCAGAAAAGGGCTTAAAAGATGACTCTAAGGTTTCATTTTTTCGTAAGTTTTAACGAGTTCGAAAAAATGATAAAAATGTACTCTTACGAGATCATTTGAAAGACTTGACCTAAAACTACAAGAAAATTATGCAAAAAACTGAAATAACTAACCTAAAAATAATCTCGTGATTTTCATGAGTTTAATGAGTCTTGAAAATAACCGAAATTGACTCAAGATAGGTTTCATTTTTACAAAAGCTTGAAACAAAGAAAAACTATGCTTTAAAGTAGTTTCATTTTTACACAAGCTTGAAATAGAGAGAAAACTGTGCTTGATTCCCCCTAAGCATAACTGCTAGAGCGTATGCCCCCCAGCTTCATTCAACCAGCTGGATGAAATGAAGGTTCAGATACGAGATCATTTGAAAGACTTCACCTCAAACTATAAGAAAACTATGCAAAAGACTGAAATAACTAACCTAAAGATACAACTTAACATCTATGAGGTCTAGTCAAACTCTCGACTCAATTAGAGGAGGATTTGTTTCATTTTTTAATGAGCTTGACACAGGAAAAGAACTA
>APFE031466531.1:6115-33734 GCA_000404065.3 Pinus taeda
TGTAAAATAAATTTCAATGAACATAAAAACGCTTTGGAACCTAACGCACAACATTTAGAAGTCTAGGCTAGAGACGTATTCTGGTGTCGTAAAGCCTGGTAAAAATCACTTTCATCGTAGGTTGGGTGATTCCTCCTCTTTGAGACGACAAGTGCCAGTACGGACTTGTGCTCCCATGTACAATAAAGGATATATTAGGAGACCAAAATAGGCTATATCCTTTATCCTTAGGAAGCTGTGTCTGCCGCCCTATCGATCGCAATGCATTTAATACAGCATTCGGGAAGATTGACTGTCGTACCATAAAAAGTATTCTGCATTTTTGTGATTGGTTTGGTAATCCCTCTGTCTAGATTTCCAGAGTAGTCACTTTTGTTCCTTTTCAGACTCCTTAAAAGAAAAGGTCCATCTGAGCACTTGTCACTTCAGGATCATTAAAAATTGAAGGCGACTAGAGTCATCTTTAGCTTTTTCTCGACTCTTAAAAATTGAAAAAGCAAGTTGTGTCAAAGCGTCATAAAATTTATTTTAATTGGAATAACATCACTTTTCCCTTGTTGGTCTTAGGTTGAGAAAATGGATTCCACCAACCAAAGATTTCCCTTAACAGGGAATCCTAGTCCCTTCTCCTCTTGGGGAGATGTTGGTGCACCTCATATAACCACATTGTCCCTTCCAGGACTGACAATTGGCTTGCTAATATGGCTTTTCTCGACCTTTTTCATTCAAAGCACCATGATTCCTGAGCAATCAAATTAGCAACCAGATGATACTAGAGTTACCCCCTAACCTTCTACTTCATTTGTTTCTCCCTCTCCTTCTTCCTCTTCGCTTGGTGAAGCTAGTAAAACTAAAAACCAAGTAACTGAGAAGAAGAAGAAAGGAAGGAGAAGAAGAAGAAGAAGCCAACGGCAAAAGGGAGCAACCATGCATCATCTGGCGAAAATCCACACACTGCACCATCCAAACCTAAATCTCTAATGTGTCATTTGCAAGGGAGACCACTATCATCGAGATTGTCCTTGCATCCCACAGATCTTAAGGGACTAGTCTCCCTGCTTACACAATCCGTTGTCCTCAACCTCTAACGATCATGTTGAAATTACACCATCAACTAGTGAAAATGAAGTCACTAGACAAAAAGGAAGATCTAAAATTCCTTGTAGACTATGAGAAGGCAATCATGCCATCCACCATTGTCCCTTCCTAGACGAAGCTAAAAGAGTCTTGGATAACCATCTTGCTTCACCGCTACGGCTTCCTCCTGGATACAAGAAACTCTTACCGAGTCCATCACTAGTTGAAAATCCAACTAACACACCTTTGTGGTCGATAAAAGAATCTATCATTGAAGATAAACCCTCTAAGTCCACACTGGACCAAAGTCAACAGGTCAAGATGGCAGTCAACCCAGTCTTGCCTTCAGAAGGTCTACCCTCAGATGATACAGTCACCAAAGAGAATGAGAACGACACCATTCAAATTCTTTTCGTCAACACAGAATCTGATGAACATGGGGGCAATCTACCCGTTCCTTTACCATAGGAAGGAATTTCATCAGAGGTTTACCCGGCCATTTATTCGGTCCCTCCTCCAAGCAACCTAGTCATTTCCTTCGATTGGAATCTACTAGGTAGACCCCGTCTACCATCTAATGTACCATTCTGAATCATAGTGCAAGCTTACAGAATGGTCATGGTTGGTACTATCATAGATGAAGGGGATCCTGTGAGTATCATTTCCTAAAATTCTTAGAAAGCGCTTGGTTTGCCATTGCTTCTGCCTGAGATTCGAAATCTAACAGGCTTCAACAAAGGAACCAGTTGACCGTTAGGGATCCTTCCAAGTTTGCATATAATTTTGAGAAGGAAAACCATTTATCTGAACGTGATGGTAGTCCAAGGACCTTTAGATTACAATGTACTCCTTGGGCGTGACTACATTTATAGCATGGGAGCTATTGTTTCCTCACTCTTTCGAGTGATGTGTTTTCCACATGAAGGCAGAGTGGTCCAGCTCGTAGACCAGCTTTCGTTCCCTAGTTCACACACAGCTAATAGTCAAGTGCCATCCCTAACTGGTCTTTTTGCGCAAGGAATGTCCCATCAATCTCCAGTCAATCCACCTGATGAATGCAAGTGATTCGGTGAATGTGGCTAAACCCAGGGGGCATGCATCCTGTTCTACTTTGGTAAGAAAACTTAAGGTATAGGGTAGGTTTCCGCAGAGGATATATGACTAGTCTGACACACCCATCCATTTAGGAAAATGGGATTGGACTAGAATAAGATTCCCTCGTCAAGGTTAGGTGATTGGAACTTGAATCACCTTCATCCATTTCGATGGACAAAGCCTAGGAAGTGTTTCTATTTTCTACGCAGGTGGAACCATCTTGTGGATGCAAGAACTTCTGTATGGTAACCTGGAAACTCTACTTCTCTATACCTGGGGGCATGCAAACCTTTTTGCATGCAAGTGAAAAGTGACCATTTATTTTCTTAGTTTGTAGGTTCTTAACCCTTTAAACTCGTAGGTTGGTCATTCCTAGATTGCATAATGAAAGGATCTAGAGCAAAGTTTCGAATGGGGCAAGCTCCCTAAAAAATGAACCTATCGATGAGACATCCTTATTATATGACTAGCACAAGCAGGTTTACGCGAAGTTCAAGCTCGTTAAAAATAAACCTAGCAATGAGCATATGTTCCCCCAGAGTTTAAGCTCACTAAAAAATGAACCCATCCATCGATAAATAACCATTGCGATCATATAATCATCAACTTTTGAGCCTTGTTCGTGTTAATACCATCACCTCCACTCTTTTTTAGCCGATCATAGACCTCCATTTGATTGTTTACCCCTTTTTAGGAACAGCTATGACGAGTGATTTTAGCCATCTTATTTACACTACCATGATTGAAAAGTTCCAAACCTTACCTGGAACCAGCTACTATCTAAAAACATCACTCATTCCTCAAAAAACGAGTCTCCTTTAAGCTCCTTTCGTCTAACTCGTAAAATATGAAAATATTGCCAAGCAATTGGCCTCTCCAGCGTGTTAAAGTGATTGGAAGTGCCATCCCTCCTCTAGATTTTAATATTTTTGGACCTGATGGATCATTACACAAAAATATCAAGTGCTTGTCTTGTTCGGCTTGTTAAAACTATCAAAAAGTCATCCCTTTCGTATTATTTTATACTTTTTTGGACTTAAGGGATTATACTACAAAAAAGGATTACTGGAGTTTCCTTTCCATCTCTTTTTAGAATCTCTAAAATTGAAAAGGACCAAGTTATCTTTGTCATTAAACTCATTAAAACAATAGCGACAAACTTGTCCATGCAGACAAGAGCGAGTTTCACTGTCGCTAGGCTCGTTAAAATGTAGTGACGGGTTTTCCCGAAGGGAAAATTATAGAACAAGCATATGTTATCCTCCTCAAGCTTGACAGAAATAAATAAGTACTGGTCAGCAATGACTGGGGAAAAATTGGGAAGAAAATTTGAAAAACTTTATTGGTAGCAAGTCGCTCTTGAACATGACACTTTCACTCCATCACCATGATTGAGTTGGGTTGGGTTATTCCATTCACTAGTCATATCACCATTGGTCCTCCGTACCATCCATTCTTGGGGTTAATGCTACCAATCCATTTCAGTGTCGCCGATATGTTCAAGAGAAGTCGCTCAGAGAATTCACCAACCCAGCTTACATCTCATCTGCTAAAATACCTTCACATTCCATTCTTTCACGACTACCACCCTAAACCTTGTATCATCAGATTGTTTTCACCTCCACAAAATCATTTTCTCCGTTTTGTGTCATAGATGTGGGATTCATTAAGGCCCTCCTACGATGGGTCACTTCTTGTCGACATCAGCTCATTATCCAAGAAGTGGACTTAGGAACAACCCTTTCAGTGCTTTGAAGCTTGCATGCCTCAATGGCAAGTTTCTCACTTCTGGCGACAGGTTTACATCAATGGCCTTCGACCGAAGGATTTTGCGTGGTGTTCGACATCGACTCATGTATTCACACCACGTGAATTGTACTGTTGTACCTTGAGGGTCATCATCATTATCGGTGATTCTTGTCGTGCCTGTTAACAGCTTACATCATTGGCTGGTAATCAGGCGATGTCTTTCCATGTTCGACGTCAGAACATCCTTTCACATGGATCGACTTGTACTTCGGGCGAATATTGAACGAGTTTGAAGACCCCGGATCTAGTTTCATCCATCCAGGCTACGATATATTCAGGAAAATAAAGACATCAAATGTACATCATAGTTGCACAGATAATCATCCAAGCTAAGGGATGATGGCTCTACCAGAATCATCAGTCTGCCATAAAGACAGTTTTCTGTCCAATGTACATGAAAATGAATTTATAAAGCTGAGCATGGAAATGCCCGCCTCAACTAGATCATGAAAATATTATGAAGATAATGTATTGTATAGTATCTTATTAATGGTCACCCTCCAGTTCAAAAAACCTCGAATCCTCATGATAAAGCATTTCACTTGACATCAAAAGATTTACGACCTCATGCTTTAGGGGGCAACTGTTATATACATATTTGGGCACTGCAACCCCAATCTCGTATGTCCATAAACCAAGGGCTTCTAAGCCCCTAAAATTTTTGTTACATACCTTAAAGGAACAAGGTCAGCTAATTACATCATCTCCCAAAAGTTCTCCTTGAAAAACTACTCAGAACTAGTCAAAACTGGACCATACAAACTGCTCAGTGCTAAGGGTGTGATGCATCTTACTTAGTACATACAGAAGGCGTGATGCATACTAAAAATCACTTTTGTAGGGTGTGATGAGCAAGAGCAGACAAATGGCAGAGGCAGTGGGCTAGGTGGAAACCCAGAGAATCTTCTAGAAACTACTCATTTGACACTTGCCTCTCTGAATTCGCCTAGGGATGAGTAAGAGATCATGAAATCTCCAAGTGGAACCAAGAATTATCAGAGAAATGGCACTAATCAAAAACCTAGAAGCTGACTCACCCACCTGCAAACATCTATATATGGATCCCTCATCCTAGAGATCCAGAGGCTGGAATTTTGTATATTGTAAGAAAGTGTTGTTGGTTTCTCTGTGGAACATCATAGTGTTGGGTGATCTAGCTTTTCATGAGGTGAAGAGGGCTTTCATGCTGGGAGGATGGCATCGGGTCAGATCAATGGGTTGTAATCCTCTCTTCTACTACTTCTATCAATAAAGATATTTGAGTTTTCCTCCATATGCTTGTATATCTATGAATCTTGTATTGATATATGCATTTGTGTGGTTAATATATATATGGTCCTATATTGTTTATGGTTATAGATCTCTATGCTTTGATGGTGTTATGTTGCTTTGACTCTACAAGTGTTCTTTGAAGCGGGACAAGTGTGGAAGGTGTGGCAAAGATCTATCGAAGGGGAGAGGAAACAAGCAAGGAGCCAAGCGAAAGACTGAGGTTGGTACACTCTGCTCCTCTCTCATCTATATCTCACAAAGGAAAACACAAGTGACTTTAGTTTGTTTGTTTCTAAGATAGCTACCCGTCTTAGTGGGACTAGCAGCTCTGAATGGACACTATTTTTCCCGATAACAACCCTGACACCTTCATGCCCCACAATGTGGCCCAAATACTCAACTTCTTCCATGCCAAAAGAGCATTTGTACATCTTGACAAATAATTTATGTTGGCGGAGCAATTTCAAGAGCAGATCTACATGCTGAAGATGTGTAGCCCAAGTGCGACTATAGATGAGGATGTTATCAAAGAAAACAAGGATAAATTTCCTGAGATATGGTTTGAGCAGGTGGTTCATAAGGATCTAAAAAGTGGATGGGGTATTACAAAGACCAAATGGCATGACCAGGAACTCATAATGACCTTCATGAGTTTGGAAAGTAGTCTTTGGAATGTCTACTTCTTTCATGGGAATTTGGTGGTAGCCCCAGCGAAGGTCAAGATTAATAAATAATTGAGCCCTATTTAGTTCATCTAGAAAATCATCAAAAACCGGGATGGGAAATTTATCTTTGACTGTCAACTTATTGAGGGCCCTGAGGTCTGGAAACATATGCCATTCCCCATATTTTTTTAGCACCATGACCGCCGGCGATGAATATGGACTAATGTTGGGACGAATGATGTATGCTTCCAAGAGTTCCTTGATTATTTTTTCAATTCCATTCTTTTGGGTGAACGGATATCTATATGGGTGCACATTTGGTGGTTAGGCCCCTGGGACCAAAGTAATGCTATGATCATGTTACTCTCTTGAGGGTGGAAGCTCATGAGGCTTGTCAAAGACTGGCAAATGGTTGTTTAAGATCTGTTGCATCTCAGGATGAATATGAAGAGAATTGGGTTCAAAGGCCTAGATGGTATTAAATTGAGCTGTAACTCCATGGTGGCCCTCTTTTAAAAAAATTTCCATCCAATGTGAGTTGATGATAGAGGGAGCTCTCGCCTGGAGTCTGTGGAGGGTATCTGTGTGGTTGTTCTGCTTAAAGCTCATATTAACTCCCGGAAATCCATTGTGATTGGGCCAAGTGTGCGAAGCCATTCAGCACCTAAGACAATGTCACACCCTCCCATGTGTATGGAAAACATGTGGGTATTTCACTCATAATCCCCCATTTGAAGTTTGACATTTTCACAGTGGCCTTAACATTTCATTGTCCAAGTACATGATACCCACACTAAGTTGAGTTGCATCATCCAAGATGTAATTCAGTGTGAAATATTGCTCCATTTGTGCTATCCATATGGCCCGATGAGAGCCATCAAATTTACACATGTCCAGCTTGGGTGGTCACGGATGGGATTGTTGGTGGGTGCTAAAGAGGTGAAGAGACTGGCTAGACTCGCCCTCACTGTTTACATTGCCAATAGATGCCTTCGCGCGTTCCTCCACCTTGCCATTAGAGAGTGTTCCATTTAAGGTCTTTAGCTGCAAGATGACATCTTGCAATTTTGATTCAAGGCTGTCAATCCTCTCATTGGCCATAGCTTGAGCTCTAGTTTGCACCATGCACTGATCTGATGTACTTGAAATTTGGGACCGCCTAAAATTTTTGGCACTAACAATTGAATGGTACCACCTTGCTCAGCTCATCAACCTGATTCTTATGGGATAAGTCACCAATAAGCGCCCTAGGGGGTCTCAAACCTTTTTTTTTTTATACTCTGAATGGAGTTTTACTCCTTGCTTAGGAATACTACAGTAGCCAAATCCCAGAAATGTCAATGTTGCCCAAAGACCTACGAAAATCACGCCTAGGTATAGGAATCCACACAATTAGTCAGATCTGAATGGCGGATCTGATTGATCTGATAGATCTGAATGGTTGATCTAATAGATCTAGATGGCATAACTGATTATTGCTATGGATCTAATAGATTTGAATGGCTGATCTGATAGATCTGAATGGAAGAACTAATTGTTGCTACTGCAACAAAACCCCACTTGCAAGATATGATCTGGCAAATATTGTGTGTGATCCAGATATAGAGAAGGGAACTATGGTCTCCAAGAGTGTCAGGTGCTACAGATCAGAATATACATAAGGGTCTGACAATAGTACTCGACCCAATTTTCAAGGCACTAACCAAGGAGGATCAACCATACCCTTAGCCGTACAACCCGACTACCATATCGTACACGCGAGTAATCTCTTTGAGTGTTGTTCTCAGTGTAATGTAGTAGCAATATGGCCGACGGTTTATCTATGGCGAGGTTTCAAGGGAGCTAGGGGGCTTCCGATATACCCAAAAGGTACTTGGAAGATAGTATGTGCGTAGTTCTGTCTAATGCGCTACTACTCGAAGGGGTACCCATAGGGGTTACAAGGGAGTCCAACAAGTGTGACCACCTCTTGTATTTCCTACGTGCATGCCTCCCCAAATACGTAGTTTTATGCGCTCAATGACATATCCCATGGTTTAAAGATGCCGGAACACGTCTCTAGCAAAAAAAAATTTTGCTAAAAATTGGATATCCCACCGGCCCTGGAAAGTGCTCTAATACCACTTGTTATGCTATTAACTTGCAAGACGATACCATAATACCAAATATGCAAAGAAATATACCCAGAACATAGAACAATGAGAAATAACATCAAGTATTTTATTATTCAAAAATCAATGTTCACTTGCCTCTTCGAGGGGACAACCTCCAATAGAGCTGAGCTCAATGATAAAATAAGACACGATGCTCCTCAAGGGGAGTCTGTATCCTTTATATATGATTCATACATGCAATACCATGGGGCAATACCATGGTTTTTATCTAATACCATGGCCCATTTGCAACTAATTGTGGTCCCTTCATTTAATGTGAGTTAACCACTTACAATTATTAATATGGGCTTTATTGACTCTTTACTTAACTATAACTATGACTCGATCCTATTACAATAAATAAGTGGGTTAGCGTTGGACCCTAACACCATCACAAATTGACTTACACTTGACAAGACATTAAATTACAATGCACATGTACCCATGTGAGAGAAATGGCTTGAGCAAGCCATGCTAGTCATCACTATGACTTAAACAACCATGGAAGTCCAACTCCTCAACATCCTCATGTTGATCAGCAATAACATATTGATGCCAAGATTGGTAGTCCTTGATGGTGTTTGTGTGCTCCAAGATAGCATCTTTCTAGAACCTGACTCTTGCATCTGGGTACACTACTCGGGCTCCTCTATCTAACTCATCTATAAGCATGTTCATCATTGTCTTCAATGCAGCTAGACTAGCAACATACTTGTGCATGATGTCTACACTGATGGGAAAGTTTGGGATGGTAGCAATGCACATCAGCTCGTTGAAGTATGAGTCAAGCTCTAGTTGGACCGATGTCATTGTCTTCACCTGGGTGAGAGTCCCAATAGATGGGATTGCATGTGCATGCACCATAACATCCATACTCTTGAATACACATGCATGGGAAGCTTGTATACCAGTGATAAGTTGTGGTAGCTCTTCATAGTTCCAGATCTGACTCCGGATACATGCCTTCAGCTCGACCACACTACCCTTCATCATCTTAGGCGAGTGAAGAAGGGCTCCCTTATATCTCATCATCCATGCTTGCATGTAATCAATAGCATCATGCAAGTTCATCAAGATACGTGCTCTTCTAGCACATCGTTCCTGCCATATGTTGAGATGGATGACTGCCTTATGCACGGTGCAAAACTTGGAGTACAATGCTCACATAACCGTGTCAAGGGAAAATACTTCATCTAGTATTGCCTTCTTCAGTTCAACTCAAGCGAACGTTGTCACCAACTCTCCTCCTTGCTTGGATATCTATAATTCCTTAGCATTCACCCATTCTCAGCTATCAAAAAAGAGAACAGTTGAGCTAGTGGCTTCGGCATATACTATAGTTGCATTAGCCAAGGCTATTAGATGTTTACGCATGTTAGACATGATCACTCATTCCTCAACTTGCGTAGCAGATGTATGATCATCCAGAGTCGACACTCTACGAGACTGCACAACTCTATGTTGAGACTTGTTGAATGAGATGTTGTGCACCTCTTCTTCTGGCTAATCTCCAAGGATCTCAGTGCCTCCTCAGTCACTTGAGACTTGCTCATCATTTGGAAGTGATGAAGCAGGTAAGGCGACCTCTTGGTGGTGAGGCATAAGGTCGATGTCTTGTTCTTATTCCCATTACTCCATATCCATATCCAACTATTGAAGTGCTTGTTCTATCTCATGAGAAAAGCCTTGCTCCTATAATTGTTCACCGTATTTGCCTCATGATAGTTGTTCTGATGAATTCACTATCTGTACAGGCGCTATTTCATTTGCTTACACATGTTGCACCCCCTATTGTACCTATTGTTGTCGCACTTCCCTCTCCTATTTGTGTAGCTCTTGTTCCTTCCGTAGTTTCTCCTTCAGCTCATGCAACTCCTTCTCTACTTCTTCCATTCTTCTCTTATCCTTCTGCCTTTACACAATTCACTTGTCGAGTTGTTGCCTCTTCGCCTCTATAGCCATAGCTTCTTTCTCTACCAATGGATATGCTTGAAACTTGCTGGTTTGCTCTTCCTCCATGCGATCGACAATCTTCCTCTTGCCCTTGTCGTGCACTGGTATGCTTGCCTCTGCTACTACTGCTATTGGTGCTAGTGCTCTCCAGGATGCTGCTTCATGTTGCTTTTCCAACCACTCCATAGCGAAGCCGGCCTGTTCATTGGGTTTGGAGAAACTGTAGCAATATCTCCATGGGTCCTCCTCATCCCAATGAAATTCCTCGTGGATCCAATTGAATTGTACTTTCATGTATTAATATTTCACAATACAATGTGGGTCATATGGATTGTAGCTTCAAAGATCGAATGGATACTTATTCATCAATTCTACTTCGACATCTACTTGCTTGATACTTCAGATCTCATATAACCCAATTTGAAACAGAAGAGCGAACCAAGGTGCCTTCTTCTTCTGGTGCAGTCTAGCTGTCAATCTTGCCCAGATGTGATATGCTACTTCCTACATGATGAGTATGTCCAAGGCAAACTTCAGTAGAACACGTGGAGGCTTCTCTGCACTGAACATTCATATGAAGGTGTTGGATAGTGAGGCATATCAATTAGAAATGTCTATTAGTGCCTCCGTTTCTTCCTTTGACATGCAGGTTCGATCTTTTTCAAATATCATCTTGTACATTGGGGTGAAAAAATGATCGAACAGTCATGTGATTACTCCTGTAAAGCTACTTTCGGACAACAACTTGCAATATGTGTTCACAACAATCTCCATCGATGACCATGCCCAATCCAAGCCCGAGAACTCTTGTCCAACACAAATTGCATCTAAGATGTAGGTAGACATGTAGATATCTGCTTGCATACCTCCTAGCGATTGTCGAGTCTCTGTTACCTATTCCTTAAGCTGATGAGCCAACATGCCGAACCAATTACATGTCTTACCCTCTCTGGCTAGTTGGTGCAATGTGATCACCCAACTCAATGGGAAGGTTTCCATGCTTTCTTGGCCACCTAGTCGACATGCAAATATGACCAAGTATTCATAAACCTTCCATAGTATCTTCTTCTTATAGATCTGGTTGGGTGTCATCCTGAATATATTCGACTCCTTTACCCAGTTTTTCATAATGTCTTTGGAGTTGGCAGTGTTGTTGCGTAAGCTGAAAGGAGTCTCCACATAGTCATGGGCTTTGACATATGATACATATCATCATAATCTTATGCCCATAAGGTGGCAATCTTCATCCCACTAACACTTCTCAGAGTCATCATCTCGGGATTAGTGTGTGAGATGATCTAGTGTATCATGTTCACGCATGGGAACACAAGGTATCTGCATGCAATCTGGTACAAGCTAGACTTGTGAATGTTCACATACATCTGACGGTCTGTGAGGTATTCCTCAAAAGTGCCTGCAAATTCTTAATTGACCTCTTGCCATTTCAGCTTGATGTCCTTGTCTAGAAACAACTCAGTATTTTCATATATCAATAGACATGCAGGCACCTACTCAACTACTACTCCAGTTGCACTTCCATCAATGTCCTTTGATCCTGCTCTCTTGGAGGCCATGGATCATGTACTGTTAAGAGGGCGATGAACACCTCAAAGATCTAGAGACAAAGAAACATGCATGGAAATAAATCTTTCAACGAAAATCAAAGCAAATTTGGGGAATGACTTGACACATAGCTGGGGAATGATAGGAAAAGATTGCACAATTTCTTCTAGGAGGTTGGGTGACTGGTTGCCAAAGCTACACAAAAGCTAGTCTCGACTATCAGGGAGGCAAGACTAGATGTTGGATTTGCACAGTGCACAATCCAGGCTGACTGTTGATTGTTGACTGTTGGGATTGCGTAATTTGCAATTCCAACTAGCAACGACTGCAAGCTCAGGGACTGCATTGCCAATTTTTTGGGCCAACAGTCACTGTCCCTCAGAAATGCATAAAAAATTCCTGGAGGATAGTGTTTGGGCAGAAATGCACATTTCTGGAGAGGCAGACAGAGCCTTCCTTCTCCAAATTGCGCAATGTTGTCTGGGTGAGGCAAAGTCTGGGCCAAGGCTGCCCAAACCCACTGACAACAACTGAAATAAAATTTGAAAGTGAATGCATGGCGACACTAAGTGAAATCATAAGTGATTGATTGTGCATTCAAACATTGAATGAAATATTCAGTGAATAGATTAGCATGCATGTGGGTGAAATGTGTCGCTGAATCGGTGACTATTCATGCAAAACAGTTTCATGCATGTGACAATAGTGAGATAGCAACGAAAACTGAAATGGTGCTAGTACAAGCTTGTATGCATGTAAATGATAACAAGCATTCAAAGAAACAAAGGAAACAATACTCACACAAGTGAGAACACAAAAAGCAACAAAAATGTTGAAAAAGACAAGTTGAGACCATTTACCTATGACTAGCTAAGCTGGATGTGTCGAAGAGTCCTGGATGTGCTATGGGATTTTAGAGCTCTAATATCGATGTGAAATAATGAGCTCTGAGGCATTGAATAAATAAGTTTGATCTCATGATGTGCATGCCACAAATCTAGGAAAAAATGGCACTTGGAGGAAAGTTTCTAAAACGAACTTTGCATGTAATCTTCGGCTACTAAAAATAGCTCCCCGAATCATGGGATGCTTTTTGCATGTTGCCTTTTGCTATTCTAAGAAAAAGCAATTTATGCATGCAAGTCAAGTTTCCTTAGTCCCGGGTGGAACTAGTCAACCCAACTGCTCATGCATGCAGCTGCTCAACTGCTAGGAGGAAATTTTCATTTATGGCTGGGAGTTGGGCTAGATGCCCAAGAGATTTGTGTAATTCCTAGGCAGAGCAGTTGACTATTGCCCAGGATTACACAATTCTTGGGTTGAGTAGGTTTGTTGGGAAGGATTGCACAGTTTTCTAGGTGAATATTGTCTCGCAGGATTGCGCAATTGTATAGCCTAGTAGGCTGCTAGACAAAATTGTGCAATTTCTAGAGGGAACGTTGGTTTTCCTCCATTATTGTACAATTTCTTGGGGAAGCTACTAAGCCTGCAACTAGACCAAGTCTGGGTGATCAGCCTATGAGGGAAATGCATCAAGCCTTGATCGAAAGGCTGTCTTTGCACAAGAAAAACATTGAATCTTGTGTACTTGATGAAGCAAGACAAGGTGTTACGAAAGGTTCGTAGGGAGGCTCCAAAACAAAGCTAAGGAAAAATTTTGGAGGGTGGTTGTAGCTGCTACAATACTTGGTGACACATTGGTAAAACTCTAGCTCTCTCAATGGACCTTGTTTGTGAAAAGCGAGACTAACACCTCTGGAAGTATTGTTCAATTCTCATTTCGTCTTGGTTTCACACTAGCTTGATTGTAAGATGTAGCATTCACCAAGCTCTTGGTTGATTGACACACATTCCAAGCCAAGGCAACGTAGTTGTTTTGATTTGGGTTGAGAGGTATATTGGTGCACAAGCAGTATAGTCGTCAGAGTCTTAGTTTCATCTCTAGTGTTGCTCTGCTGCCAGTAGGCCTGGACAGTACCCCGATAGAGTCACATAGGAACACAAGCATGGCTCCACTACCAGCAAACCTAGTCAGTACCCCAGTGGGGTTACTTGCATCACCTCTCTGTGCAGGAATCCTTTATCTTATTTTGCCTTATTCATTTTCATTTTTTGAAACTTTTCACTTTTCCATTTTTTTCATTTTCGTAACTGTGCATAGCACTTATTCATTTCAGAGGTGGAAGAGAGATCCTGACTTATTGAGAGCAGAAGAGGTTGTTCTAGCAGAGAAGTAGTTTATTATACCTCTAACATGCCTATTAAGGTTTTCCCCCTCACCTTACTCTACTTGACTAAGTTGACTAGGGTTAACCCAAAACAAACAACTATAGTAGGTGACACTAGTTAGCGCGCAAGCTTTGTGTTTTCACCAAATTTCACTTCAAACAGTTTATATTTTCCTTCGACGTATCATGGACTAAAAGTAACAAGATCTTCATACATAGACAAGATGACAGATAACCAAGTAGTGATAGTTGTACAAGGCCTCTTATATTTTACCCAACTTGTTTCAAGAGTCATACATGCTTTCATGCGAAACTAACCTATGAACAAAACAATAAAATAGACAAACAACAAAGCAAAGCAGAAGTAGAAGCAAAAGCAAAAGAAAAGCTAGTAAGAAAACAAGCAAGCAAACAAGCAAACCAACAAAGCAAGTAAGCAAACAAGCATGCAAGCAAACCAACTGAAAATAAACACTACTCCTACACCTAAACTAACAATGCATGGGCTTGATCACGTGAAGCGATATTTCCAATGCAGCCACTAGCGCATTGGTTGACCCATGTTGGTGAAGGCTTGGTCTGTGAGAAACCCAGTTGTGCGAACCAGCAAGCAAGAAAGATATAACAATGAAGACAACCACACTTTGTGTTTCAAAGTTCCCATGGAACATAAGTGAGTGTAAGTGTATGAAGAGTAGTCCGTGGACTTACCATGGTGTTGTGCGACACTGCGTGTAGCTTTGAAGCATAAGCACACTCTTGATTGTGACATGCAAGCAAATGAAAGAAACAAATACAACTTGTGTCATGCACGTGTGCTTGCAATGTAATATTCCTCCAATGCATACAAATGAGTGACGAGGAGCCTCGGGTGATTGAATAGTTTCCTAATCAGAAGTGAGACTAACCCCAAGAGAGCAAAGGCCTAACATAACCATCAACTTGGAATGAAGTGCCTCTATAGTCTTGAGTGTTTCAACTTCATCATCAAATAGATCATCATAAACCGATGGCTTTAAAAAATCAATTATGATAGAAACATGATCGTGATCAAATATGGGAGTAAATAGATCACGAAAACCACCATCAGAAAAATCAATAATTTCATTGACATCCTCATGATCAGATGAATCAAACAAAGGGGTAGATTAGAAGCGAACAAAATCATCCTTTGTGTTTCCGGAAAAGGCAGATGAAATATCAAGTGGATTTTCAATGAAAGACTTATCCTCTCAGTTGTTGGATGATGGACCAACATCCGATGTGTCCTACGAGTGATCATCAATGGGTGCATTCATGGATTAAGATACACATGTGAAATCTTGGATGGTAGGTTCACCAAAGATGTCAGGAAAGAATAGAGGAGGCTCAGATGGAAGGGAGTCATCCTTCGTTGAGTTTTGATTCTCAAGATCCCACTCAAACTCTTTATGAATGACAATGCATGTTGGTTAAGCAACACCAACTCTGTCAGTGGCTTGTTCCTTGTTCACAACAAGTGTAGAGTCCAGAAAGGAAGAACACAAGATAGTATCATCTGGAGCAATAGGCGAGTGTGAAGACTGAAGTTGTGGAACAAAAGGAATATGACAACTCAATGGACTCACAACCAAATCTTCATGAAAATTAAGCAAAGTGATGTTAGGAGGATGTGACAGCTAAACAGGTGTGTGAGCATGATCCTCAACATCACTCTATAGTGGTGGAATTGTTTGGTGAGGGGATGGAAAATAGTCACTTGTGACAGTGACCATCTCCATCTGAGATTGCATAGTTCCATCACTGAAAAATGTGGAGTGAATCTTGATTTCAAACTTCTCCTTGGGATGGGCAGATTTCTTAACACAATAGTCGAACCAATCCCAAAGATAGAAAAATTTCATCTGCTTCTTTGGAGCTTGAAACAGTAAATCACAGAAGCGCTGCCAAAAATCCATGATCGATTAATGCAGAGCTTTCCGTTGTTGTAACAATTTTTGTTCAAGATGGTCTGGATCAAAATGATAGAAAGTGTCTTCATTGAGATCACAAAAGTGCTCAAGTGAGTGCACGATGTCAGCCGGTAGGCTGCACAACCATCGAAGTGGAGATTCACATAGTGTGTATGCAAGCAACAAGCTAGCCTATTCATCAAAACACCCATCTTCCTCATGAATCATGGAAATAAAGTCATGTAAGAACTCAAGCTAGACCACTTTGCCTTCATCATCATACATGTAAGTGGACAAGAGATCAAAGAAATCCCAAGTGATGGTGACATCTTCATGATTCGAAAAACAACATGGAGGGAGAAGAGAGCAAGAATCCATGGAAAATATGAAAAGGTTCAAAACAGGATGAGAGGACACAGCTTGTCATTTGACCCTCCTTCTAGCACCAGAAATGTTGACAGTGTTGGACCCACCAACATGTCAGGGGATCTCCCTGGTAAGAAGTCCCAATTAGACCTTAGACCGCTTGGTGTAGGAGTCCCAATAGTGGGTCGTATGGTAATGCCTTAACTATGATTTTGCATAGAGGAAAGTAATATAACTCTGTTGGTAGCAAGGGTGTGACAGTTGTGGCAAGCCAAGGAAGGCACATGAGAGGTTCTAACACACAGGGGTTGAGATTATTTCACCCCTTGGAAACCTATGATAGCATGCAGTTAAGAAGGGAACACATGAGCAAAGATACATCACAACATGGAAGGAAAATTAGCAAGCAATCCAAAGTGATGGTTAAACCAACAGCACATTTTAGAAAGATTCATGCATACATACACAGATAGTTATACATGCATGCGTAAGCAAACCAATACATATATCATTCAGAGTAAACCAGATAGCATAGAATACAATACAACATATGCATGAAACATTTTGGCTACTGTTATATTAAGAAGTGTAAGTTCCATTCATACAATACATCCATGTCCAACCACTAGTTCTGATAGTGGAATGTTACAGCCACAACCGCCTGCTCCTCCAAAGAGATGTACAAGCTCTACGTAATGGAGAAGCCAAGGATCATTACAATATTGTCTGAGCTCTCTCCAAGATAGTCTTATCAGAATCTTGGCTGACCAAAATCCCTTACAATGAGTTATGAGGGACTATTTATAGAAAAGGGTGGGGTGATCCTTGACATTCCCCTTTGTGATAGTTCAACTACCGTCATGACTCTTCATCTACTATATGACTATTACATCCAATTATCACAACTTGACTTAAACTTGACAAGACATTACATTACAATGCACATGTACCCATGTGAGAGAAATGGCTTGAGCAAGCCATGCTAGACATCACTATGACTTAGACAACCATGGAAGTCAAACTCATCAATAGCCTCACGTTGATCAACAATGACATACTGGTGCCAAGATCGGTAGTCCTTAATGGTGTTAGTGTGCTCCAAGGTGACATATTTCTGGAAACCTAACTCTTTCCTCCATAGCATCTAGGTACACTACCCAAGCTCCTCTGTCCAACTCGTCTGTAAGCATGTGCATCATTGTTTTCAATGTGGCTAGACCAGCAACATACTTGTGAAATGTCTACACTAATGGGAAAGTTTGGGCTGGTATCAATGCGCGTCAACTCATCGAATTACGAGTCAAGCTCTATTTGGACCTGTGCCTTTGTCTTCGCCTAAGTGAGAGTCCTAATAGATGGGATCGCATGTGCATGCACCACAACATCCATACTCTTGAACACACATGCATGGGAAGCCTATATACTAGTGATGAGCTGTGAGAGCTCTTCATAGTTCTGGATTTGACTCCAGATACATGCCTTCATCTCAACTGTACTAGCCTTCATCATATTAGGTAAGTGAAGTGGGGCTCCCTTGTATCTCATCGTCCATGCTTGCATGTAATCAACAACAGCATACAATTTTGTCAATATACGTGCTCTTCTAGCACATCATTGTTGCCATTCGTTGAGATGGATCACTGCCTTATGCATGGTGCCAAAATTGGAGTACAATGCTTGCGTAACCATGTCAAGGGACAATACTTCATCTAGTATTACCTTCTTCAGTTCAGCTCGAGTAGATGCTATCACCAACTCTCCTCCTTTCTTGGCCATCTGTAATTCCTTATCCATTCGCTCATTCTCAGCTATCAAAAAGTGAACACTTGAGCTACTGGATTCAGCATACACTCTAGTTGCATCAGCTAATGTTGTTGGATGTTTGCACACGTCAGACACGATCACTCGTTCCTCAACTTGAGTAGGAGATGTATGATCATCCGTAGTCAACACTCTACGAGACTGCAAAAATCTATGTTGAGACTCGTTGAATGAGATGTTGTGCATCTCTTCTTCCAGTTGATCTCCAAGGATCTCAGTGCCTCCTCGGTCACTTGAGGCTTTCTCATCATCTGGATGTGGTGAAGCAGGTAAGTTGACCTCTTGGTGGGGAGGCATAAGATCAATGTCCTGTTCTAATTCCTATTGCTCCATATCCATATCCAACTATTGAAGTGCTTGTTCTATATCATGAGCGAAGTCCTACTCCTGCAATGGTTCACCCTATTTGCCTGATGCTAGTGTTCTGATGAATCCACTACTTGTATAGGAAATGTTTCATCTATTTGCACATGTTTTGCCCCTTGTTGTACCTTTTTTTGTTGCACTTCCCTCCCTTGTTTGCACATCTCTTGTTCCTTCTGGAGTTTCTCCTTCATCTCATGCAACTCCTTCTCTACTTCTTCCATTCTTCTCCTATCCCTCTACCTTTGCGTGATTCACTTGTCGTGTTTTTGCCTCTTCGCCTCTATAGCCATAGCTTCTTTTTCTACCAATGGATCTGCTCGCAACTTGCAACTTTTCTCTTCCTCCATGTGATCAAAAATCTTCCTCTTGCCCTTGTCATGAACTAGTATGCTTGCCTCTGCTACTACTTCTGCTGGTGCTGGTGCTCTCTGGGACGCTACTTCACATTGCTTCACCAACCACTCCACAGCAAAGCCAACCTGTTCATTAGGTCTGGAGAAACTGTAGCAATATCTCCATGGGTCCCCCTCAGCCTAATGAAATGCCCCATGGATCCATTTGAATTGTACTCTCGTGCAGTGATCTTTCACAATACAATGTGGGTCATCTGAATTGTAGCTTTAGAGGTCAAATGGATACTTCTTCATCATTTATGCTTTGAAATCCACTTTCTTGATACTCTGGATCTCATATAACCTAATCTGCAACGCAAGAGTGGGCCAAGGTGCCTTCTTCTTCCAGTGCAGTCTAGCTGTCAATCCTGACGAGATGTGATATGCTACTTCCTTCATGATGATTATGTCCAGGGAAATCTTCGGTAAAACATGCAGAGGCTTCTCCACGTTGAACATTCATATGAACATGCCGAACGGTGGGGCATACCAATCATCAATTTCTAGCAATGCCTCCATTGCTTCCTTCAACATGCAGGGTGGATCTTGTTCGAATATCATCTTATAGATTGGGGTGACCAAGTGATCAGATAGTCGTGTGATTACTCCTGTGAAGTTGCATTCGGACAACAACTTGCAATATGTGTTCAAAATAGTCTCCATCAGTGACCATGCCCAATCCAAGCCTGAGAACTCCTGTCGGGCACAGATTGCATCTAAGATGTAGGCAGACATGTATATCTCTGCTTTCATACCTCCTAGTGATTGTCGAGCCTTCATTACCTGCTCCTTCAGCTAATGAGCCAACATGTCGGACTAGTTACATGGTTTACCCTATCTGGCCGGTTGGTCTAGTGTGATCACCCAACTCTGTGGGAAGGTTTTTGTGCTTTCTTGGCCACATGGTTGACATGCAAATGTGACCAAGTATTGATAGGTTTTCCGTAGTATCTTCATCTTATAGATCTGGTTGGGTGTCATCCTAAATCTAACCAGCTCCTTTACCCATTTCTTCATAATGTCTCTAGAGTTGGCACTGTTGTTAGGTAAGCTAAAAGGAGTCTCCATGATAGTCACGGGCTTCGACATCTAATACATCTCATCATAATCCTATGCCCGAAAGGTGGCAATCTTTGTCTTGCTAATATTGCTCAGATTCATCGTCTCAGGATCAATGTGTGAGACGATCTAGTTTATCATGTCCATGCATGGGAACGTAGGGTATATGCATGCAATCCAGTACAAATCGGACTTGTTAATGTTCACATACACCTAATAGCCTTCAAGGTCTTCCGCAAAAGTGACTGTAAATGCTTCATTGAACTCTCAACTGCTGCTCCAGTTGCACTTCCGTTAGTGTCCTTTGATCCTACTCTCTTGGAGGCCATTGATCTTGTACTACTAAGAGGCAGATAAACACCTAAAGATCTTGAGACAAAGCAACATGCATTGCAAGAAATATGTCAGCGAAAACCAAAGAAAATTCGGGGAATGACTTGACACATATATGGAGAATGATAGGAAAAGACTGCACAATTTCTTCAGGGACGCTGCATGACTAGATGCCAGAACGGCACAAAACATAGTATGGGCTATCTGGGGGGCAAGACTGGTTGTTGGATTTCTGCAATGCGCAATCGAGACTAACTATTGACTATTGGGATTGTGTAATGTGCAATTCTAGCTGGCAATGACTGTAAGCTCAGGGACTGCATTGCGCAATTTTCTGGGCCAGCAGTCACTGTCCCTCAGAAATGTTTAAAATAGTCCTAGAGGACAATGTTTGGGTAGAAATGCACATTTCTGGTGAGGAAGATAGAGCCTTCCTTCTCCATATTGTGCAATTTTGGCTGGGTGAGGCAAAATCTAGGCCAAGGATGCCAAGACCCACTGATGGGAAACTAAAAGCAAATATGAAAGTGAATGCATGGTGACACTAAGTGAAAGCAAAAGTGATTGATTTTGCATGCAAAAAATGAATGAAAGATTCAGTGAACAGATCAACATGCATGTGGGTGAAGTGAGGTGTTGAATCAGCGACCATTTGTGAAAAACAATTTCATGCATGCAACAGTAGTGAGATAGCAACGAAAAATGAAACGGTGCTAGTACAAGCTAGTATGCATGTAAACAACAGCAAGCATTCAAAGAAACAAAGCAAACAGCGCTCACACAAGAGAAAACAAAAAAAGTGACATAAATGTTGAAAAAGACAAGTTAAGACCACTTACCCATGAATAGCTAAGTCAAATGTGTCGAAGAGTCCTAGATGTGTTGTGGGATGTAAGAGATCCAAGATTGATGTGAAAGAATGACTTCTGATGCATCGAATAAATAAGTTTGAGCTCATGACGTGCATGCCACAAATCTAGGAAAAAACGACACTTGGAGGAAAGTTTCTAAAATGAACTTTGCATGTACCTTTGGCTGCTAAAAATAGCTCCCTGAATCATGGGATTATTTTTGCATGTTTCCTTTTTCTATTCTAAGAAAAAGAAATTTATGCATGCAAGTCAAGTTTCCTTGGTCCCGGGTCAAACTGGTCAACCCAGCTACTCAAGCATGAGGCTACTCAACTACTAGGAGGAAATGCGCATTTCCGACTGGGAGTTGGGCTGGCTACCCAAGAGATTTGTGCAATTCCTAGGCAGAGCAGCTAACTACTACCTAGGCATAATTCCTAGGTTGAGCAGGCTTGTTGGGAAGGAATGCATAGTTTTCTGGGTGAAGACTGTTTGGCAAGATTGCGCAACTCTGGAGCCCAGCAGACTGCCAGACATAATTGTGCAATTTCTGGAGGGAAGGTTGGTTTCCCTCTAATTGCATAATTTCTTGGGGAAGTTGCTCAACCTACAGCTGGACCAAGTCTGGGTGATCAGCTTGTGAGGGGAATGCATTAAGCCCTGATCAGCAGGTTGTCTTTGTGCAAGAAAAACACTAAAGCTTGTGTACTTGACGAAGCAAGACAAGGTGCTACGAAAGGTTGGTAGGGAGGCTCCAAAATGAAGCTACGGCAAAATTTTGAAGGGTGGTGGTTGTAGCCACTACAACACTTCCATATTTGGTTAAGGAGTACCTTGAATAAGAATGTCCTCTAAGTAGTTTTATGGCAATACATCATTTTGAAATAATTTATATTTTTTAGATTTGTACCCTTTGAATTATCTCTTATCGCAATTATAGAAAAGATAAAGGAATTGAAATAATGCCATTTCTCCGAGAGACAATTTGTGGATGTAAAATATTTATGAGTTGGATTAATCAGAGGAAGTTACCATCTTTAGCTTTGTCACGATCTTCCAATTGTGGAAACTACCCCCTATGGAAACTTATTTATCTTTGTCACAATATTCCAAGCATGGCATTAGGAATTGCATCATGATGTTGGCTTTAATTGCATCCACGAGATCACTAATGAAACATTATTTAAAAAATAAATCAGATTGTTCCTTTGTGTGGGTTTCTAATTACTCAAATATAGTAATATATTCCATAATTGTGCCTATTTAGAGTAGTTTTGTCAAACATCCAAAGTGGTGAGGATTGCACTCAATATGAGCATAAATTAATTTAAATAGGTCCTTTTATAAGCCTTCCTAATCATTTCCACCACTATCAGCATTTAGAATCCAAATATAAGACCCCCAAGTTTAGTTAATTAGGTCATATATAATGCCATGGAGAGAGAAATAATATTCCGTGTTGAGCATTAGAAAAGGTATGTGATTGCCACTTATTTCGTTATCTTTTCATTTAATTCATAACTTCTTTACATTATGAAATGGGCATATGATGAAGGATTATGATAAAATTTAAGATATTTGTGAGTAACGTGGAATAACTAATTATTACCATTTTCTATGCAGAAAATGAAGAAAATGGAGGATCGCCATTTCAAAGGAAAAGACAATGGTGAAACCAATGGCCATCCCTTTGATAGGAAACTACATCTAGACGAGGCAATCCAAATCAAAGTGCATAAGCCAGGAAAAGGAAGAAGAAATACCAAATCAGCACAAGAGGATGAAGAGATAACTAAAGGATAATGATATGGTGAATCCCTCAGGATCCCTACCTCAAGAATATATGTATCTTCAATATCTCCACCTGGGCGCTATAAAAAGGGACAATGTTGCTAGCCCAAGGGGTAGACTATTTGTTGTTTTATAGAATCTACTATTGTAAACTAAACTTTGATCATCAACTCTCTTTAAAAGAGTGATTATTGTAACTTTGTTTTCATGATTAATATATAAACTTTGTTGTTATTATGTCTTTGATTCTGGAGTAACCACAGCAGTGCGTCCCTGGAGGCTAAGGGCCCAGCCCTAGTGGATCACTTGTTTTCTGTACCATTATTTTCCAATTCCAAGTTGTGTGTGGTTTGATTTCTTTTACTTGCTTCATTCAATAATCTGTTGTTCCTTATCATTTCGAGTATTGGCTCTGTTATATTTCATTTATATTTGAATAGTAAGGTTATCTTATGCAACTGAAATGTTATGCTATTCATTCTAGATTCATATTGCATCATTGTTCCCTTATAGATTGGCATTACTGTGTAACATTACTATTCCTTTACAGATTAACATTATTGTCCTTTTATAAAGTAGCAGTGCTATGCATTTACAGATCAGTATTATTGTCTATTTAGCTATGGTTTACCTCTAAGTGTGATTGTTGTTCATTTGGATTGTCGTTCCATTGCAACTGAAATTGTTGTTTCTTTAGCACAGTGGTTAATATTTATTATGCTAAAGGCTCAGACTATTGATTCCATCATTATAACTTCACTGTGTGTTAACATTTGATTTAGTGTGTTGTGCGTTTACATTCGATCCAGTTGTTGTTCAATATTACGTAGACTTACTTTAGTTTGCTTTTCCATTCTCAGTTTGTTGTTCAAATCATTCCTTTAGATTACGATTGCTGCTTAATTCATTTTTGTAAGTTAAAGCTTGTTGTTCAATCTTTTCAGATAGATTAGTTGTTGTTCCCTTTTCTATTAATTGAATTATCATTCCAAGTAATTTCTTTGGTGTGAACCGAATAATCTACAACTATAGTGAACATTGACTATTGTTGTCCAGTCCCTAGATTGAAGATCTTCTCTTTAATTGCTTTTCAATTGCATCAGTTTACAAAGGGAAGAGTTATCATTACTGCACCCTTGACTGATGAGTGTTGTAGTTTAATAAATGGATGATTTAGTTACAAAGCATTTCTACTTCTTGCCATTACATTTAGAGTTTGTTTCCAGCATTTATTTGCTTTTGTAAAAGCACTATACTACTAGCATAACTCTTGACAAGTGACTGCCTTAGACTGATTACACTCTTTGAGATAACAAATTGTACCTGAATTGATAATTAATGTAGGGTAAATAGAGGTGAAAAAGACCCTTTTAACTACTCAACATTTTGGCGTCATTGCCAGGGAAGAGTGTAGCCATTTGTCTCTCTTTAGAGTAGTGTAAGTACCTGCTAGGAGAGAATTGGGTTTTAAAAATGGAAGATAAGAACCTGCATCTGAAGCATGTAACAGCCCTGCTCCCCTGCCTGCTTTCTTGCAGATTTGCTGTTGTTTTGGGTAGAAATCAGCATTTGATTTGTGTGCATGACTAAGCAGAAAAAGCCTGAAAAGAATCCTAAACCACTACCAAGCCTGATAAAGCTAAGGGGTTGGTGACCCTTGGCCAATCAACCTTTATAAACGAAATCCTTAAAAAAGAAAAATCTCATCCTTTAGTAGAACCTAGAAAAGTTACTTCTAAACAACCTACTAGTTCCCTTTAGGCCACTAGATCACCATTTGTAGGCTTTGTTGAGGTGCATAGCCAAATTGAGGAGCAAGATTTTCAAGAAATTGAGAATTCTAGTCCAAAATCATTGCAAGAAGGGAACCTTAGTAATCTCTGAAAAGGGAGAGGAAAAACAGGGGAAACTGAAGAACCAAGATCTCCTCTTGGAATAATTCAGCCATTAAGTAGCCCAGATAAGGGAAGTGCTGCAAAAATCATCCAAAATGAAGAACCTAAAGAGCTAAAATCCCCCCAGACATTAGGAACTCTCATCATCCTAATCAAAGGAAGTGTTATTAAGGTCGTTCCTATTAAGGCCATTCCTGCTTCGTCTAACCAACCTAGGGATACCCTCCTAGAAATCTCGGAAGGTTATTGGCACATATTTGACCAAATGGCCTAGAACCAGCAAACCCCCCAAACCTCCACACTACAATATCCCATTGTAGATACTGCAGTCAATGTACCTATGAAGGCAATTCCTCTCCAACATATCCCTACATTTCATGGCCTAACATCAGAAGACCCAGATGCATTTTTGTTTTAATTCGATGTGATGTGCAGGGGATATGACTATACCACTGATCCCCAAAAGCTGAAACTATTTCCCTCTACATTAAAAGGAGTTGCTTTACGATGGTTTATGGGGTTGGGTGGAGGTGTTATAAATGACTGAGATTAGATGAAAGGTGCTTTCCTGAAGAAATATCAGGATTAGTGTAAGTCTAAAGAATTAAAGGATGAAATATTTCAAATGGTAGCTAAACCTAATGAAACACTAGAAGAATATGTTGAATGTTTTCAGTATAATCTTCAAAGATCTCCTTATGCATCATTACCCTTTCCTGACAATGTATTAAAAACAACATTAATTAAAGGTATGAAGGAACAATGGATTGAAACACTAAATATTATGGGAAAAGGAGACATCTATCAAGAAGATTTTGCTAACATCATTGATTTATGTATCAGGAGCTCACGAGGCAGCACAAGGCTAAAACCAGCAGAACATGACAGGTTTACAAGGGGCAACAAGATCTCTGGGGAAGGAGTAACTCGTGCAGAAATTAGAAATTTACCAGAAAATTTCAAAACTGATATATTGGAGACTCTAACAATGCAACTGGATATTATGCAAGCGAAACAGAAACAAGTAGAAGCAGAGAAAAATCTGGCAATATTCTATCCCAGATGCAAAAAGAAACACAGCCACAAAGAGTGCCCATTAGATGCAATTCAAGTTTGCGCCATTTGTACAAAAGATCACTCTATGGAGAGTTTCCCCTCACTTACTGATTTGAAAGGAGTATACAAAGAAGCGGAAGAATAAAGTGAACCGGTGTACTTACTTAATCAGCGGCGTCAATGGCAGCCATGACAATCAAGTATGTTCCCCGATCCATCTTCTTCTTTCCATCCTTCACAATATCATGCTCAACAATATAATACAATGTGGCAGAATCAACCTCCCTTCTCAAATTGATCACAACAACCATTTCCTTCATCATCACCATGGTTGAATCTAGCAAGCCAATCTAATTGGCCAAATTTTCCCTATGCTCCACCATATTAGCAAAACAATGCATATCCAACATAATGGTCCCCTCCCACCTCGCAGAGTCAAGCCTGGCAGACAAACTAGCAGAGACTAGTGAATCAGCCAGTAGGAACTATCCCACTCCCTCAACCTACACTACCTGTTGGGTTGTGTTATATTCTTTCCACATAGTTAATAGGGGGTTTGAGGGGTACCCGTAACCCCACTTTATGGGGTCCGGGGCAGTGCCCCGGAAAATTTTGGTTTTGGACCCTATGTTAGGTTGGGCGGACCCACCTATGGTTTTGTGCATGATTTTCGCACATGTTTTTTGGACGCGATGGTTTTCGGTCCATGGTATTGGATCGATGGTTTTTTGGTCCATGGTATTGGACGTGATGGTTTTTCAGTCCATGGTATTGGATGCTTCGGCATGTATAAATATGTATTGTAACATTGAAAGGAATATAATGAAAAATCAAGCTGGTACTCCCAATTTTGGGATCCAGTGGGAAATCTCTGTGTATATGTGTTTTTTGTGTTATGATCTCGCATTTTTATTTTTCCTGTCATTTAGAATTCGTATGCAGGCAATTTCTGTACGGGGTTAAAACCTACATTAGCCTCATGATCTACATGTGTACTTGAAGAAGCCAAGTACACATCCTCACCTTCATCTAAGGTGGTTTTCGCCTCTACAAAAGGAGCCTCATTAGATCCCTTTCCTTTGTCAGGAGCTTTAGATTTACAGTCTCTTTTAAATTGGCCTTCCTTTCCGCATTTCTAGCACACCACCTTTATAGGTTTTCGTGGAGATTTATATCTTCCTCTAGATTTAGATCTCCCACTTGATGACTTATTTTTGTTTTTTTTCTGGGACCGTCCTCGTACAGACAAGGCATCACCATTCTGGCTCTCCATATTTTTCCATCTCATCTCCTCCGTCAGCAAGGCTGAGACTATTTCATCAAACTACAAGGCAATTGCATTGCTACCTATTGCAATAACGAGACTATTCCACGAATCTGGTAGAGAACACAACAAACTAATGCACTTATCTTCATCTGAAATTTTAATATCAATAGATGCTAACTGACTTACCACAATATTAAATGCATTCAGATGCTCTGCCACCGAGTCTCCATCTTTCATCCTCAGGTTATATAGCTTCTTCCGCAGGAACAGTTTATTCACTAAAGACTTAGATTGGTACAAAGTCCCTAACTTGTCCCACAAATCCTTCGTCGTAGCTTCCCTTAATACATTCAACAATACTGAATCTGAGACACACAATCATATTGTGCTTTTTTCCTTCCTATCCAACTTCTATTCTTCATCGGTCACTCCTGTTGGTTTAGTACGCGGATCTACCGCGATCCACTGATCTTTATCCACCAACAGATCCTCCATCTTGAGTTTCCACAACTCAAAACTCTGACCATTGAACTTCTCAATCTCTATCTTTCCGCTGCTCGCCATCTTCTTCACCACCAGAATCGATCTCGCAGATCTCCCACTGAACAGGGTCTACCACAGGCCCGAGCGAAACCCCTCAGCAACAAAGGCGTCCCCTTGAAGCCAAAACAGCTCT
>APFE031466531.1:38623-60965 GCA_000404065.3 Pinus taeda
TGGAAAGAAAACAACAAGTGGGAGATTGTTGGGTTGTGTTATATTCTTTCCACATAGTTAATAGGGGGTTTGAGGGGTACCCGTAACCCCACTTTATGGGGTCCGGGAAGTGCCCCGGAAAATTTTGGTTTTGGACCCTATGTTAGGTTGGGCGGACCCACCTATGGTTTTGTGCATGATTTTCGCACATGTTTTTTGGACGCGATGTTTTTCAGTCCATGGTATTGGATCGATGGTTTTTTGGTCCATAGTATTGGACGTGATGGTTTTTCGGTCCATGGTATTGGATGCTTCGGCATGTATAAATATGTATTGTAACATTGAAAGGAACATAGTGAAAAAATCAAGCTGGTAGTCTCGGTTTTGAGATCCAGTGGGAAATCTTTGTGTATATGTGTTTTATGTGTTATGTTCTCGCATTTTTATTTTTCCTGTGATTTAGAATTCGTATGCAGGTAATTTCTGTATGGGGTTAAAACCTACACTACCAACACTACAACAAAACCCCCAATCCAACTTAAGGCTGCAACTCCCAGCCCAACCCAACCCGAACCCAAATAACAGACCGGTGCAATTTGTTCAAATAATTGAAGCAACAGAACTAGAAACTAATCTAAGCAAGTGCAATGACCTTCAATTAAGGTTTGGGCACATTATAGAAACCGAGGGAGATAAAAATGTTCAAGTTGAAAATCAGTTACCCGCAGAACAACCATTACAAGAAGAAGATGTGGTCAAAAAACAGACTCATGACCAAGAAACCACATCTTCTCCCCCATTCCAAAACAATTAATCATACTGCGCCCTATAGAACATCCCGACTTTGATATTCTGGGAGAAATAAAGAATTTGTACATAAAAATCCCACTCCTCCAAGCTATCCAAGATATCCCGATATATGCAAAGACCATCAAAGAGCTATGTATATAAAAAACCAAGGAGGAGAATAACAAATAGCCCAACAGTCCAAGTAGTTGGCACCTTATCTGACCTGTTAGAAGAGAAGCACCCGTCAAATATGAAGACCCAGGAAATCCAATGGTGACAGTACAAATCAATGGACAAACCTTTTCAAATGCCTTAGTTGATTTAGGGGCTGCAATTAATATTTTAACAACCACCACTTGTCAAAAACTAGGCATTACATCAGTAAAACCAACTTCCACTTTATTAGAACTGGCTGACTGATCAATGGTTAGGCCAGAAGGCACACTACATGATGTCATGGTATCCATTGATTCCTGGGAATATCCTGCCAACTTTCTAATAAATCCCAAAAACCAACTTGATGGACATCCAGTAATTTTAGGCAAACCTTGGCTTGCAACTGTTGATGCTTACATTGGCTGCCAACAAGGCAGTATGACCATAACTAGAGGAAGTAACATCGAGAATCTAGCCCTATACCCTCCAGCCCAGCCAAGTGTAACAATAATAAAAACTAACAAACATTTTGTATCATACCTTACCGAAAACATTAGATCCCCATTAACTATAGAAGATGCCTTCCATTTCAAAGATAAAACAGAGGATGATGTTATTAACAACTTTATTAACCAAGTTGAATCCAGATCCCACGTACAATGTCACATGATAGAAGCAGCATTTGATAACGAACTAGAAGAAGATCCTCTCAAAGACACTCATGATCAAGCAATACCTACTACCTTTGTTTCAAATAGAAAAACTATAGAGATTGAGCCAGGAAAAACTTTAAACATCAATAATAACCTGAATCCTAAACAAGAAGAGAAGCTGATCCAACTACTGATAAAATACAAGGAAGCTTTTGCATGGGATTATCCAGACATGAAGGGAATCGACCTCCATCTATGTACACACCACATTTATACATAAAAGGATGTGAGACCTGTTCACCAACCCCAACGGAGACTTAACCCTCACCTAAAAGACAATGTGAAAGATGAATTACAAAAAATTTTGGATGGAAACTTTATTTATCCAATCTTCGATAGCAAATGGGTCTCTTCACTAGTAGTGGTATCAAAGAAGAATGGAAAGTGGAGGATTTGCGTAGATTATAGAGAATTAAACAAAGCAACCCAGAAAGACCACTCTCCCCTTCCATTCATTGATCAAGTATTAGATACATTGGTAGGAAAGAAATTCTTTTCTTTCTTGGATGGCTTCAGTGGGTACAATCAGATTCAGATTGCCCTTGAAGACCAGGACAAAACTACTTTTACCTGTCCTTGGGGAACATTTGCCTATAGAGTGTTACCCTTTGGCCTATGAAATGCCCCTGCCACATTTCAAAGGGCCATCCTCAGTGTCTTTTCAGATTTAATAAATGAAGGGCTCAAAGTATACATGGATGATTTCACACAATACGGGGATGATTTCGACCCAGCACTAGACACATTAGAAAATGTGTTGCAACGATGTATTGCCACCAAGATCTACTTGAGCCATGAAAAGTGTTATATGATGATGACTGAAGGACTCATCCTAGGTCATTATATCTCAGCAGCTGGAATCCAAATAGATCTAGCCAAAATTTAAACAATTTTGTTAATACCTACCCCTACCACACAAACAGAGGTATGTAGTTTTCTTGGATTTTCTGGTTATTATATGAGATTTATAGAACATTTTTCTCAAATAGCTGCACCTCTATATGCACTAACAGGGAATGTTGATTTTGTTCGGACAAATAAATGTGACCGTGCTTTTGAGGATCTGAAAAAAGTTGTGTCAACAGCCCCAGTGCTCAGAGGTCCAAATTGGGACCTGTCATTTCAAATTTCATTAGATGCTTTAGACACAACTATTGGAGCAGTCTTTGGGCAGGAAGAAGACAAAAAAACATATGCAATCTATTATATTAGCAAGAATTTGTCTCTTGCTAAGCTAAACTATACTTTTACTGAAGAAATAAAAATAGCTATAATACATGCTGTAAATAAATTTAGGCATTATATCACTGGATATCCTGTTGTCTTATATATAGATCACTCTGCCATAAAATATTTAGCAAATAAACCAATTACAAATAGTAGAGTACCAATATGGTTGATTTTATTGCAGGAATTCGAAATCATAATAAAAGATCGGCCCGGGAAAGAGAATCATGTAGCTGACTTTCTCTCACTAATGTTAAAGCCAATGGATGCAATAGCAGTCGAAGATCAA
Source organism: Pinus taeda (assembly GCA_000404065.3). NCBI lineage: Eukaryota > Viridiplantae > Streptophyta > Pinopsida > Pinales > Pinaceae > Pinus > Pinus taeda. Next base: position 41,777 of record APFE031466531.1, read on the forward strand.
TTTCCAAATGAACATTTATTCGTTGTTACTGTCAAAACACCCTGGTATGCTGATGTTGCAAATTATTTGGTAGTAGGCAAATTACCAAAGCATCTGACCCCCAATGAACGAAAACAGATTATGCAACATAGTACCCGATTTTCTTGGATTGGGGTCCATCTATTCCATACAGGGGCAGATATGCACATCAGAAGATCCATCCGTGAAGATGAAATATTTGACATTCTAAAAGCCTATCACAATAGACCATGCGGCATACATTTCTCAGATCGAAGAACTGGTCACAAAGTTTTGCAAACAAGGTATTACTGGCCCACAATCTTCAAAGATGCAAAGAAATTTGTTCAAGCTTGTGATAGTTGCCAAAGAACAGGATGCCTTGAACAGTCCGACGAAATGCCTTTGAACCCACAGTTAGTCATTGAACCATTTGAGTGTTGGGCACTCGATTTTTTTGGTCCGATCAACCCATCATCAAACCAGAAAACATATATTTTGGTAGCAACAGAATATGTGACCAAATGGATTGAATCAGAGGCACTTCCAAGAGCTACAGAGGATTCCATCATTCATTTCCTATTCCAGATATTTATGCAATATGGCCTCCCAAGAGACATAATCATAGACAGAGGACCATAGTTTGTTGTAATAAAATTGTTGCAACATTAAAAAACTATCATATTCAGCACAATATTATCACTCCATACCATCCACAGGAAAATGGCTAAGTAGAGAGCACAAATAAAGTAATAGAAGCAATATTAACAAAAACCATTGCATCACACAGACCTGATTGGGCTACAAGATTGTCGGAAGCCTTTTGGGCATACAGAACAACGTGGAGAAACGCCACCGGTTATTCACCATATCAGCCAGTATTTGGAAAAGAACACATCTTTCCAATAGAGTTCGAAATACAAACATTGAGAACAGCACAAGAAGTCGATCTAGATTTAAATGAGGCCAGATTAATAGACTACAGCAAATTAACGAGCTAGATGAAATCAGGCTCTCCACTCTTCAACATACTACATTAATCCAACAATAGAGAGCAAAATGGCATGACGCCCTCATAAAAAAGAAAGTCTTCCATGAAGGAGATTGCGCACTACTATACGATTCCAGGTTTCAAGATTTTCTGGGGAAACTTCAAACTCGCTGGCTGGGACCGTATGAAATCCAAAAAGTGCATGATAATGGCACCATTACTTTAACTACCATTGATGGATCTGGACATACCTTTAAAGAAAATGGCCACCGAGTTTGACTGTACCGCAAACCGCTTACTCGGGAATCCTTCTACCAGCAACTTCAGGAAGACTCTGACATGCAGATTTTGGCTGAGGAAGAAAACTCTTCCTCACCTTTGGTTCACTAATTAATTTGATTGATTTTAAAAAAGAAAAAATTGTACATAACTTTTTCTGTTTTGTTTGTGTAAATTACTTTCTGTACAGATTTCTGTCATTTTGTTGTTCCTTTTCGAAGGAATAGCATTTTCACTGCTTTGTTGTTCCTTTCTAAAGGAACAACACTTTTGCATTTTGTTGTTCCTTTCCGAAGGAACAACATTTTCACTGTTTTGATGTTCCTTTCCAAAGGAAAAGCACTTTCGTATTTTGCAATTCATTTCCGAAGGAACAACATTTTTGCCATTTTCTGTTCCTTTTTAAAGGAACAACATTTTTACATTTTGTTGTTATTTTCTGAAGGAATAGAATTTCCACCTTTTGTTGTTCCTTTCCAAAGAAACAACACTTTCATGATTTGTTGTTCCTTTCTGAAGGAACAACACTTTCACATTTTGCTATCCTTTCTGAAGGAATAGCACTTTCACGTTTTGTTGTTCCTTTCTGAAGGAACAACACTTTCACGTTTTGTTGTTCCTTTCCGAAGGAACAGCACTTCCATGTTTTGTTGTTCCTTTCTGAAGGAACAACACTTCCACATTTTTGTTGTTCCTTTCTGAAGGAACAGCTTATTCGCATTTTTTTCGTTCCTTTCTAAAGGAAGGCCCCTTTCATTTTTTGTTGTTCGTTTCCAAAGGAACAATGCTTTCGTTTTTCTATTGTTCCTTTCTGAAGGAACAACACTTTTGTTTTTTTGTTGTTCCTTTCTAAAGGAACATCATTTCCGCATATTTTGTTTGCGATTGCTTTATTTGATGTTCCGATTAAGGAACAGTTGTTGTTCCTTTCAAGGAACAGCAGCTTCAAGCATGTTTTTTTCCTTTTTGCTTGCAGTTTTTGTGTGCAAATATTCTTTTGTTGTCCCTCTAAAGAAACAGCAGCTACTCCATCTTGAGAACAACGCTTTTGGAGTGCATTTTCTTGTTTTTGGGTGTATGTGTAGAGGATTTTTTGAGTGATGGTCATTTAAGGCACAGCTATATATTTATGCAAGAATACAAAAACTAGAGGATAATGAAATCAGCAAATCAAAGAAAAGTCGTCATCTTTAGAATAAATTGCTTTGAATTGATAAGAGAAAAGAGGAAAGGACACAACTATTTATATCACCTTGTTGTCATTATTTTACTAATACCAATATGATTGATTATTTTTTTATCATGATGGTTCTTTTTAAATCCCCATAATTCTCTTTGATCATTATTATTGAATAAGAATAAGGGCATATTTTTCTCTATTGAGATGTTCAAACTTCTTCCACCATCCCTACTCTTAAAGAGTGTTGAGCCACCCTCTATATATAAATAGGAAAATTGTTATATAAAAGAAAAGAAGAAAAAGAAAATATGTTTATCTATATGACTACTAACATGATTTGTCAGATGAAGGATAGGGGGTCTCACAAAGAGCCAACCTACCATGATCTTAAGGAAGAAAGTGAAGTGGCATTCCCACTATGGCCACCACATCAGGGATATGATCCAAGAGGCAATCAGAAAAATAAAAAAGAAGTCCTTGGAACAGGTGGTCTCATCATGAGTTGGCTTGCCCACCTTTCACTCCTTCCTAGTGAATGGCATTGTGATTCATCTAGTTATCAAGCCAGCATAATGGCCTCCATTCTAACATTGCACAACACTTTCCTAGGCATACACAAAGGATTATTGTTCCAAGGGTGAAATACACAACTCTGTCAAGGTTATGGACACCTGTGGGCAACATAGCTCTATTGATGGTATTGAAGTCATATTTCTTATACACCAATAGTCATTATAAAACCCTTCTTCTTATATCTTTTTAGTGATTTCAAATGAGATTATGTATATAACCCTTTCAAACCTTTGATACATGAAAATCATTTACAATTCAATCATGATGGTAAAAGTCGATAATGACCGCATAAGAACTTTTATTCACGTCAGTTGTCCTATCCTCCATTTTTCGGATCATATCATGGCATTTCCATATTTATTAGTGATTCTATCATACGCCTCGATTTCGGTAATCCGCTCTTTTTTGTAAACATGTCATATATCCATATGTTGTTCCTTTATTCCACTATACGATTGTAGTTTAGCATGTTTCTCCTTTATTTGATGTGTGAGGACGGCCTATCACATTACAAGGGGGTGCAGGTGATCTCCATAATTTGTTGGCATACATGTTAGCTCATTATTCGGAGGCATTATGACTCGAGAATGGCAAGCCTAATGGTATTTTGTTTCCCAATGTGCATGGCTTGTTGTTTCAATGCCATTTCTGTGTTTTGCTCTGCAAAAATTAGCAGTGAGTTAGAAATTTGAACAGCTTGTTGTTCCATTATCTTCTCTGTGTTTTCTTAACAGTGAGCGAAAAATTTGAACAGCGTGTTGTTTCATCGTCATCTTTGTGTTTTTACATTGTGCTAAGCGTGAATAAGATGGGAGGAAGATCAATTCACAATAAGCCATAGGTGTTAATGGTCTCTAATGCTGCACGAGAAATCCTAGCAAGGGCAGGATGGATAGCTTACCTTAACTGTCTACAACAATCCAACAAGATGGTGGCAATCGAGTTTCTGCAAAACTTGCAAGAAAATCATTTCATGGTGAGAGGGAGACAAATAGCAGTCATAGATGACATAATTGCAGAAGTTTTGGGACTGCCTGCCGCTGGTCCTGTGTGGACTCTGAAAAAGGTGAGACTGCGAGATGCCATAACCATCATCCAAGATGAAGGACAGAACCTTACTGTCAAAGGGAAAGGAGTCCTATCAGCAACGCTGGGTGAGCCGTGGGAAGAATTGGTGAGAATTGTCCAAAGCTACATCACTTTCGATGGCAGAAAAGACATGGTAAGGCCATGCCATCTCAAACTTTTAGTCGTGTTAAAGAAAAAATGTGTTGTGAATTTTCCTACATTCTTAAATATTTTATTACATGATGTTGCCCGAAGCATGAGTAATTCTCGCCATTTAGAGTCATTAGTAATCCACCATGGGTTAATTCGACTGATAGTCAACTATATTCTTGCCCAACAGTAGAGTAGTTGGGAAGAATTGATTTTCTCGATAGTTGGGGGACTAACTTTGCCATCCCCAAAACGAAAACTTATTGCCAGCACATTGAACAGACCACTGAAATGAAGAAAATTTGTTAGATTGGCAAGGAGAAGAGGAATGCTTGGAAATTCCCAGGGAAACATTAGCCAGCCTATGGAAATACAGGATTCAAAAGAAGAACAACCCCCACAACTGGAAGGTGGGGAGAACGAAAAAGAATTGGAGGAAAATTACGAAGAAGAACCGGAGGAGGAGACTAAGCAATCCGGACAAGAAGAAGGGGAGAAAATAGAGCAATGCAATGAAAGTCCACTGCAAAACCCTCTATAAGAAGATGAATTGGCCCAAATTTTGGCCAATATGGGTGAGTATTTCCAATCTCACAGCCCACTCAAACCCTCATACCAAAGAAGGGCCGCAGGAGCACTCTCCTCATGGCAAAAGTGCATCCGAGGAAATGTGTGACGAGGAGGAGGAAGGAGAGGATCACTCTGCTCATGATAAGAGTGAATCTGGGGAGAAGAGTGATGAGGATGAGGAAGAGGAACAATCTGTTCCTAGTCAGAATACACCCGAAGAATTGCATGATGAAGAAGAGGTAGAAGAAGAAGTTGCCCAAGAGACAACAGAACAAACCAGGGTCTCTACCCCTGAAAAACTTGATCAGCAGAACATTGAAGTGTTCCAAGAAGGAAACATGGAAATTGGCTGAGACGAAGGTATAATACCTGAGTTACAAAGCCCAGGCCTGAGAAAACAAACAGCTATTCCTTCTATGAAAAAAGAAGAAATTAAAATATTGCGAAAGGAACAACAGAAATTGCTTAACGTAATTAAGCAACTTTGACAACAAATAAGAGTCTTGAAAATGGGGAAGAACTCAAAAGGAACCTTTGGGGCAAAGTGTGCAACCACCCAGGAAAAACCTCATAAGAAAAAGATGAAGAGGACTCAAGTCCAACCTATTATTCAAAATCGCAAGGAATAGTATTTGGTTGTTGCAAAAGCAGAAGCACAAATGGTCAATGCACCGGCCTGTGATAACGAAATCTAGATAGAGGCATTGTCCTCTAGTGAAAAGGAAACTCAGACCATAAAGACTAGATGTCACAATAAGGAGATCCAGGTAGATCTCCAGCCCAAAATTGTCATGTTGGATAATGACCCGAGGATAGTAACTTTGCGAAAAGATTTGGCACAAGCCTAGCAAACAATAGAGAAACTCACAGAGGAAACTGTTCCTCAAGAAAAATACCAAAAGTTATAACAATAGCTGAAAAACACCAATGCATCAGAAAGCCAGGCCTTTGAAGGATGGTGAAAGGCAGAGGAAAGAGTAAAAAAGGAAACCCATAGACTAGACACATTCATAAATCAAATGGATACCTTATGTTCTCTGTATACTGATGTTCTAGGGTGTAGGGAACCCACCAGAAACTATTCTTTGTTTTTGATGGAAAGATATTTACAATTGAAAATTAAGGTTGTCAAGGTAGGAGTACCTATGGAGATAAAAACCATTGATGATTTCATAAACTGTTGTAAGCATTACGGGGTGAAAGTTCAGCGATTGTTATGTGAATTTTATTTACACAATCTTGTGTTAGATGGAGAAACATAACAGAACCCTAGCCTTTTGTGGGTGATGTCCAACTTCAGACATTTATTTCTTTTGGTGTTAATCAGATAAAGTGGCTTAAAGCCTATAATGTCTTTCAAAGATAAGAGAATGGATTATATCTATGGATGCGGGGTGAACCTAGAGACCCATTTCAATTATGGAATAAACATAGGAGCCTAATGAGAACTCAGGATGTGATCTAGACATTGGGACCCATTCACATAATAGTCATCCGACAAGGGGTAGAATACTTCTTTACCATCAAAGACCTTGCCATAGAAGTAGCCAAATTCCGATACCAGACTTCTAATTGGAATATCCAAAATAGAGAACCATTCAATTATGAGAATTTTAAGCTATTTGTTAACCGTTTGGGTATCTATGGTGACCTCCTTTTGAGAGAAGGCCCATCTCGGTTAGGTTGTAGGTTCCAAAGTCCAGTCATTTGGTATCTTGCACCAGGATATAGATCCTTTTATGAATTTCCTGAAGGTCAGACAGGGCATATTTTTGAATTCTTAGCAAGGAATCATGGTTGTAGACCACTGAATGAGAACCCTTCTCCAGCCTATTCCCCAACTGCCTTGCATGTCAATTACAATGTTTTCATGAGGGCATGAAAAAGGGTAAGTAAGGGGGTGTGTTGAGCATTAGAAAAGGTATGTGATTGCCACTTATTTTGTTATCTTTTCCTTTAATTCATAACTTCTTTACATTATGAAATTGGCATATCATGAAGGATTATGATAAAATTTAAGAGATTTGTGAGTAACTTGGAATAACTAATTATTACCATTTTCTATGCAAAAATGAAGAAAATGGAGGATCACCATTTCAAAGGAAAAGACAAGGTCAAACCAATGGCTATCCCTTTGACAGGGAACCGCATCCAGATGAGGCAATCCAGATCGGAGCACATAAGCCAGGAAAAGGAAGAAGAAATACCAAATCAGCACAAGAGGACAAAGAGATAACTGAAGGATAATGATATGGAGAATCCCTCAAGATCCTTTGATCCTGAGGGATTGTTACCTCAAGGATATTTGTATCTTTGATATCTCTGCCTGGCCGCTATAAAAAGGGACAGCGTTGCTAGCCCAAGGAGCGGACTATTTATTGTTTTATAGAATCTACTGTTGTAAACTAAACTTTCATCATCGACTCTCTTTAAAAGAGCGATTGTTGTAACTCTGTTTTCATGATTAATATATAAACTTTGTTGTTGTTCTGTCTTTGATTCTGGAGTAACCGTAGCAGTGCTTCCCTGGAGGCTAAGGGCCCGGCCCTAGTGGATCACTTGCTTTCTATACCATTATTTTCCAATTCCAAGTCATGTGTGGTTTGATTTCTTTTACTTGCTTCATTTGGTAATCTGTTGTTCCTTATCATTTTGTGTACTGGCTCTATTATATTTCATTATATTTGAATAGTAAGGTTATATTATGCAAGTGAAATGTTATGTTGTTCATTCTGGATTCATATCGCATTGTTGTTCCCTTACAGATTTGCATTACTATGTAACATTGGTGTTCCTTTACAGATTAAGATTATTGTTCGTTTACAAAGTAATAGTGTTGTGCTTTTACAGATCGGTATTATTGTCTATTTAGCTATGGTTTACCTCTAAGTGTGATTGTTGTTCATTTGGATTTATGTTCCATTACAACTGCAATTGTTGTTTCTTTATCACAGTGGTTAATATTTATTATGCTAAAGGCTCATACTACTAATTCCATCATTATAACTTCATTGTGTGTTAACATTTGATTTAGTGCACTATGTGTTTACATTTGATCCAGTCGTTGTTCAATATTTCGTAGACTTACTTTAGTTTGTTGTTCCATTCTTGGTTTTTTTTTCAAATCATTCCTTTAGATTACAATTGCTACTTAATTCATTTCTGTAAGTTAAAGCTTGTTGTTAAATCTTTTCAGACAGATTAGTTGTTGTTCCCTTTTCTGTTAATTGAATTATCATTTCAAGTAATTGCTTTGGTGTGAACCAAACGATCTGTAACTATAGTGAACATTGAGTATTGTTGTCTAGTTCCCAAATTGAATATCTTCTCTTTAATTGCTTTTCAATTGCATCAATTTACAAAGGGAAGAGTTATCATTACTGCACCCTTGACTGATGAGTGTTGTAGTTTCTTAAATGAATGATTTAGTTACAAAGAATTTCTATTTCTTGCCATTACATTTAGAGTTTGTCTCCAACATTTATTTACTTTTGTAAAAGCACTATACTACTAGCATTACTCTTGACAAGTGACTGCCTTAGACTGAGTACACTCTTCGAGATAAAAAAATCATACCTAGATTGATAATTAATGTAGGGTAAATAGAGGTGAAAAAGACCCTTTTTACTGCTCGACACTTAGGGATCGAACCCATCAAATTTGTAGATATCAACTTTTGGAAAATGGTGTTATAAATTATGATCTTGAAAGTGTAGGTGGGGATTATCCTGAAACATGGGTATTTAATTCCTTTTGGTTGGATCAATATTTGGTTTTGACGTATCAATATTCAAGTATCTAGTTAACACATCCAAGATTATGGTTTTTTCCACCATTGTTTCACTTATGACATCGAGTGAAACCTTAATACTAGTAATCTTGATATTCGAGTTGGCCATGTTACAAGTATAAATAATGGGAACACAAATCTTTTATGGAGATGTTATATTCCAACCAATGTTTGAAAGGATTTTGTTCATATATGGCATGAATCATTGTATTTTTCTGTCCACCCCAAAAAAAGGTTACTTGAGAGTGAGGTCCAAGTGATCAACATGATAGAAGGAATATTTCATGATAAGTCTTCAAAAATGGTGTTGGAAAGTACACAATCACTCTCTTCTTTTTTTAACTCCTAGTTGAGTATCATTGCAATGACGAAACCTTCAAAATCCTTCTAGATGGAAAGATGTAGGAATGTCATTGGTTATCTATAGGGTCATTAAGATAAAGTGTTTGATTCTATAGATTTCTAATCTACTTGTGAGGTCCAATAGTAGTACTTAGCCTAATATCTCAAGGGAATAACTAAGAAGGCCCAACCATGCCTTTAGTCATACAACTCAACTACCCAAGTACTAGAAAGTGATCTTCTTGAGTTTTCTTCTCAATGTACTATATCAATAAGATGGCCAACCAAGTGATCTAGGGTTGGTTTCAAGTACACTTAGGGTAATTCCAAAATACATAAGGGTACGACAATACTTACGAATCTCATAGGGCTAAGTGAGACAATGGGACATAGCCCAATTTATTTAAGCCATAGGTATTCTATCTATGTACAAAAACGCGAATTAAAAAAAAAAAAAAAAAACAAACAAACAAGCAAACAAACAAACAAAAAAATACGAAACATGTACAACAAAATAAGACTAACTAGAAGTGAAATACTATGAAGTATATACACTTTACAACTTATGTTGGCTTAAGGGGGACTGATCTAGGTTCATATTTAACATGCCAACCAACAAAACCCTAACTTTTGGCCTTTTCAGCAATAAGCTGCATAGCGTAGGTTGCAGTCTTACCAGAAGCAGTATTGGTGGATGCTAGAACCAGGTTTCTGCATCCAAAGGCATGTGTGATGGTCTTCCTAAAGTTCTTATAGCTTAAATCTGCCTTCACGTGGACACATTCCTTCCGACTGTCTGTTGGCATTATGATACAGGTGTTGTCCTTGATGGAAACTCACACAGATGACAGTTCACAATGCAACAGGTTAATAGAAAAGGATTACATATCAGACTCTAGATATTGAAGAAAGAGAGTGTTTTAAGAATTTTACACTAGTTCACTTTGTCCAAGTAGCGTATACATGCAGGTTAATAGAACAAAAGGAGTGTATACATATACATGCACTTTCACAAAAGGAGTAGCACGTATGGGATCGAAAATCAAGGTTTTGGTCCAAGGTATTGGTCTGATGTAGTTGGTTCGAGGTATTGGTCTGAGGTATTAGTACAAGGTATTTGGTCCAAGGTATTGGTTCTAAGTAGTTTTGGTCTGAGGTATTGAGAAAGGTCTAAAATTGTATAAGGAGGAGATCATTAGGCCAAGGTGTGCAAGTAATGAATATCTTATGAAGAGTGAGAAAAAAATCAAATATGCATGTTATGGGTTTCTAGTGCTTTTCTTGTTCTGAACTAGGGATGAACCTTAGTGGTTGATGAGGGATGAGAACTAATGATGGATCGAGCTCATAAGACCTGATATGAATTATCATTATGTGGTTTGGTCATGGAAAGTCTAGATTTGAATGCTAACACATGATTTACATTGTAAATGTTTTGATCTGGGAATGACTGAAGTCTGGAATAGTTGTGATGTTTTAAAGTTAGTATTTGCATATCTGTACGCTAGTTCTCTTTGGTAAAAGCAGGTATACACGCTGGTTCGGCACATCTAAGTAGCATATTGTTTTGGGAATTTTTAGTGTCTACGGATAAAAGCTTAAACCCCTAGACTAGTAGCTAAGTCTAGAACAATAGTGCAAAGCATTCTCTACTATTTCTATAATCAACAGATTAAATAAGAGGTAAAGAAGCCTACCTGTAGCTTTTGCTTACTCCTTTTCTCCCTTGATCAATTCTATCACTCCTCCCTGTACTTAATCCACTTGAAGAGTACCTGCACATAGACAGAAGACAACAACTAATCAAAGCATATGATAATCATCTATTGATTAAACAGAGCATGGAATCAAGTACATGATACACATATGAAGCGTAAATGAATAAAAAAAGCATATGGAAAAATCTTTGAACACTTTATTAGTAAAAGGAAGAGTTACAACCCATTGCTCGATTTAGCATCACTCCTCCAGTTCAATCCCATCCTCTCCTCATAACAAGAAAGACATTTTGACATCATTACAATACTTGAAATCAACTCAATTCTACTAACAACATCTCCCTATAATTCAATAATTTCCAACCCCTGATCACTTAGATGAGTGATGTTTTTATAGGTGAATGAAGGCAGTTATGCCATAAATGGTGATAATGAATGCCCTCCCAAACTTAGAATTTAGTTTCATCTCCCTATAATTCAATAATCTCCAACCCCTGATGACTTAGATGAGTGGTCTTTTTATAGGTGAATGAAGGAAGTTATGCCATAAATGGTGATAATGAATGCCCTCCCAAACTTAGAATTCAGTTCCATGGAGGAAGGGATAAGGGATTAATGTTCCTTAACTCCCTTCCTCATCCAAATACGAGCTCAAAGTAGTAGATAGCCTTGAGAAACTTCTAGAGACATCCAATGGATAAGGATTCTTTCAAACCCTCATGGAAATTCTCTCAAATTTTCCCAGTGCAGGCCAAAGGGGGACTAAGTGCAATGCATAGCACCCTATCAGTGTATGGTCTACATTGCAATGCACCCTAACGAAGGTCTGCATATGCTGATCTTCTTAGAGGCAATTTCTGGATGATTTTAGTCATGAAACTTCTTAGGAAGCTAGGCATTCTGATGATTGACTTCTTTAGGGAACATAACAATTGAATTAGGGTTTGATGGGCCCTAATAGTATTGATTTGTAGGTTGGGGTTGATGTGCCCAAATGGATCTGTAACAGTTTCCCCCTAAAGCATGAAGTCATAAATATGTATGTCGAGTGAAATGCTTTATCATGTGGAGAGGAGGTTTCGAAGTGGAAGGTGACCTTCATCAATTACAATACATATATCATGATAATTTGATTTTTCTCATGAACCTACAGAGGGAAGGCATACCCATGCTTAGCTTATAAACTTTCATTACATGTACAAATATAGTCGTCTATAGATATAGACCCATGAATGGATGACCATGAATGTAAGGCCATTGTACATTTGATTTAGTACTTCTAAAAACATTGCAGCCCAGATGGATGAAACTAGATCCAGGGTCTTCATTCTCATTCAATATTTCGCTTAAGTACAAGTCTAACCATGTGAATAGATGATCAGAAGTCGAACATGAAAATACATCATCTAATTACCAACCAATGATGTAAGTCGTTAATAGACACGAGAGGAATCACTGATAATGATAATGACCGTCAAGGTACTACAATACATTTCATATGGTGTGAATAAATGATTTTATGTCGAACACCATACAAAGTCTTTCAGTCGAAGGCCAGTGATGTCAACCTATCGCCGAAAGTGAGAAACTTGCCATTGATGTATGCAAGCCTCAAGGTATTGAAGGGGTGTTTCTAAGTCAACTTCTTGGATGATGTGCTGATGTCGACAAGAAGTGACTCGTTACAGGGGGGCCTTGATGTATCCCACATCAACAACACGAAAAAAGGTAAATGATTTTGGAGATGAAAATTTGACTAATGACAAAAGGTTTAGGAATGGAGGTCATGAAAACGAAGTTTTATGGTATTGCAAAGGATGAATTTTGAACTGAATGACTTCTCTTGAACATGTCGGCAACACTAAGATGAATTGGTAGCATTGACCCAAAACAAAGTAATGGAGGGTGTTATCACTCAGATTTTCCCTTAGAAGTTATCAAAAGAAGGGACACTCTGAGGTAACCACAAACCAATCTTTTAAGTATAGAATCTAGCCAATCTGTACTCAGAGAGGGCTCTCTCTTTGTGATTTAGCTTTGTTTTGTGAGATATTAGGCTAGTTATGAAAGCTTGGGGGTTTTGATTTTGTTTGGTGGTGGAATTAGAGAGCAGATGGATAGAACAACGTATTTCAGGCCATTGGGCTATGGAGTCAACTGAATGATGGCTTAACTAGATCAGGTTGATTTAACAAAGGAGAAATTTCACTAGGAAATATGGCCAAACAAAAGACAAATGATAGTTTCAAATGGGTGAAATGGTCTTGAAGAGGGAGGAAGGGAAACTAAGAATCCTTCACCAGGGTCCAAGATGAGGGAAAGTGGGTGCTCATTAACGAAAAGCAATTAAGTATTCTTTGTTAAATGGTCACAGTGATAAACTATGAAAGGAGGGAGAAACTAAGAATTGCCTACCTATAATAGCATGGAAGAAAACATTAAGAAAATAAACGATTTTAAAACAGAATGCAGTAAAGCTCTTTCTGAAATATAACTTTTCATTTATCATTCAGATATGAAACACATATGAATATTTATTAGACCAAAAAAATTGTAAAAACACAATATATAGAATACTTATTTGTTTCTCATTTGACACAAGTATCCTGTAAAAGTCCTTTGCTTTATTACTTTGTTCCAGCCAGCCATACAAAATTTGTTCAACAGCGCTTCAATTCCAAAATTAAATTGTCTATAGAAATGTCTAAGAATCCACGCTCAATACTTCTAATGGAGAAGTATTTATACAAAATTTACATCAAAATATCTCATAACTAAATGAGATTTATTCTCAGAAAATAAAATATCTATTTACACAAATATATAGCCAGATGGTCTTGAATATAGTGACAGATAATGAACTGATTTTTGTTGTCCCTATTTTTGTTGAAGGAGCTAGAGGCATGCTCTACGAATCTGCATCTTGATGTAGTCTTAGTAACTCTGTGCTAGACATCTGATTTGATCTATTTCACTGATACTCTTTCACATGTAGCTGATACTCTTTACTTGCTCTCCAGTATTCATCCTTTTTACCAAAATTTACTATGGTAAATATTTCTATTTACCTCACTATTTACCATGGTAATTTATAGGATGTCAGTCATGCTAGACCACCAATCATCCTTTGGTATTCTTGTCTTTGTCAGCTTCCTATAGATTTCATCTGCTTCAGTATTCACAAAATTGGGTTGCATTGGGAATAGGTGCTTCACTTCATGTTCAATGTAAAAAAGGTTCTCCAAACCATCATAGAGAACTTTCCCTGTGGGCAATGCCTTGACTGCAGATGAACTAGCTTGAATTTCAACCTGCTTATGTAATTTATCAATGTAATCAATTTGAACCATTAACCTATCATTGATGACTAAAGGACTGGGGAGTCCTTTACTTATTAAGATGTCAAATTTCTTCATGAACTTATCTATATCTTCCTGCATGCTTTGACATCTATGTTCCAGGCCTTGCATCAGATTCCTTTTGGTCAGCACTTTCTTCAGTTCAAGGATGGTAGCAGTCTTATCCTCAATATCTAATTATTCTAACTGTTGCCTATTTTTATTGTTCAAGAAATTGATTAATCTCGTTGCTTCCTTAGGTTTTCTGCCCAGCTCTTCTCTGGTCTTCTCAATTTCTTCAAGAGCGAGCTTAACTAAATCAATTTGTTCAAAAATAATTTGGATTGATGGCCAAATATCATTAATGGAATCAATGATATTAGTCCTTAATATCTTCCTGATATCTGTCAAAGGCTTTTCAAATGATAGATCCTTCTCCAATGTTTTAATTTGGTGTATCATGCTTTTGTTTTTCCTTATTCCTTCTACATAATTCGTCTCAGATATATCATATTTCTGCTCCAAAGTAGTGAATTTCTCTTTTACTTTCTGCAGCTCTGTGACTTGGAGTTTCATTTCTTCCATGGACTTAATCAAGTCCTCTGTGCTCTATGTTGGTGTTCCTACCTGTGATGTACCTATTGTATCTACGGGTGCAGTTGTTGCCAAAGGAATGTTTGGTGCTAAAACAGTTGCCAATGTGGAAGGAACTGTTGTTGAAACTATTGGCACTACAGTTTGAGGTTATGTGGTCGACTCACTCTGCCTTGACTACACTGCTTTCTCCAATTCTTTCTCTATTTCCTTTAATTGCTCGTTTAACTTAAGGAGCAAGTCCATAAGTTCTTCTTCATTTTTCTTCTCTATTACTTCAGCAGTCTGAGGGTGAATGAATGGTGGCAATTTCAACAGTTTTCTAAGTGCAACTATATCTTCATTCTTTTTCTTAATTAAGTTTTCTGCTGCCTTAACATCTCTTAGGTCATGTCCCAACTCAATTACTAATTCTTCCAATGATTTTATCCTATTATCTTTTGCCTATGAGGAGGCTTTCTCCAGCTGCAATTGGGTTGTAGTGTTGCTCAATGAATTTTTCAATCTATGAGCCATCATTGCTTTGTTGGTCAGTGTTGAGTAGACCATCTCACCTGTTTGCTTATGTAATTCAATCTACTCAATAGGGTGGATGTCTTTAGCCATGACTTCAAAATCAGTTTTGAGATAATCTGCCAAGGATTTTGGTTGCAGCACTGTGGGTTTTAAGAAACTCATTTGCATTTTTCCTTCTTTGATGTTAAAGGCTGACATCAATTTGGTTTGGTTTGAAGGGGCCATATTTAGGTACTGAGCATAGGCTTGGGCCTCCAGTTGCTCATTCTTTGTCTTGATTTCATTAAACTTCCCCTTAATATCTATAACTTTCTCAGAAGAAGACCTGAGAGATGAAACTTCTATACTTTGTTGTCTTTCTAGCTCTTGCCTTTGTGAACTTGAGGTTGTCCCACCTGTTGGGAATGTGTGCAAACTATCTGCTCCTTCCTTTCTCATGCTTTTTGTGGTTTCATTTATGAATTCCTCCTCTAAATAAGGATTCAACCTTTACCTCTTAGCAAAGGTTTGATTTGGAGGTCTGCTAGAAGGGGTAGCTACTTCCCTATCTCTTTTCAAACTCTTTCCCTCATTCAGAGGAGTCTGCACAACTGGGGGATTTCCCATATTTGTAGGAGCTAGGTGTGGTTGTGGTGGAGCTCTTTCTTTAGAGATTTTAGGCTGCTCTAATACCTTTGGCTGTTCTGATACTTGTTGCTGTCCTGTTTGTTCTGATGTAGGAACACTAGTTTCCTGTGTTTGTCCCTGTGATTGCTCTGCTATGGGAGCACTAGTTTCCTGTGTTGGCTTTTGAGAAGTTTCAGCTGGCACCTGTTATGGAGCAATTAGTAATGGTGTATTGGTTGACTGGAGGCACACCATGGGCTTGGAGTAACATTGAGCAGCCGCTTTCAGGGTGGTTGATGGTTTGGTATAAGTTGGTCAATTTCTACGTCCTAGTTGCATGCATGAGTTTTTTAGAATAAAGGATGAAAATGGATTATACTCTGTTTTTTATGCAAAGTCAATATTTTTGCGGGTTTTGTGAAATGGAAAGGTTATCTCAGTGGGATGATTTGACGTTTTTTGTCATTTGTGGGCAGGTGGTAAGTGGGTTTCATCGCACCACTTATGGGTGGGAAGTAGTTTTTAGGAGGGGTCGCGTGATTCCACACATCTTTTGACATGTAGCATCGGCACTGTTTAGGAAACCGATCTCATCGCACGCTAAATGTCGACCAAAAAGGCCTGTGTGATATGCGCAATGGCCGTCGGATCTAAGGGATCTGATCGGACAGTAGTCGGGGTGTTGAGGTTGTTGTATAACAAGGGTAAGCCCAATATTAATTAAAAGACTTAATCGTATTAGGGGCGATTTGATTGGTCACTGAGTTATTAATTAGTCGTGATGAATTAATTAATTCTCATTGGCATGGCGGGAAGGTCGGGTTCTTAATTAACTACAGATTAGCTAACTAATCCCATTTATTATTTGATTTACGGTTATATTTAACCATCGGGGCAGGATATGTAAACATTTGGGGTTTTGTATAATATAGTAATATAGGCGTGGGTAATGTCATTTTATTTGGGAATTACATAATAATAATACTAGTGGTTAATATAGCCAAATGAATGGGAAAGCGCTAAGTCTAATGTTTTCCAAAAATGTATTTCATCATACAACACTTATACCTTAGGCTATTGATATATGAGGGTTTCATGTAGATAGAATGTTTTTAATTTTCCTAAGTAAAATAAGATTTTACTTAGGAAAAACTTTATAAAGGGAATGAGTGATTTTATGAAGGGGTGAATATTGATGAAGGGGATTTAAGTGCGTTAGGTATTTCAAATTATTGGGTCGAGGGTCTGGTCCCTCTAAAAGTCAGGGAAATGATCTTAGCCCCTCTAACTTGTTTATAGGTACCTTTAGCACTTGGGGGAAATTAGTGAAATTTTAGGGAAAATGGAGTAAGAAAGTTAATTAATTTGACTTTGTCTCTTTAATGTGTTGTCTCCAATATGAGTTGTACTTTGTCCAAGTGATGAAAGCAAAAGATTTAAGTATTAAGCTTAACCATTCACCACATATCTATTCTGCAACCATCATCTACTTACCCTACCTACTTTATCCTAGCATTTTCACTTCTTTATTAAGGTGCACTTAAACTGGAAAACCCTTTTCACACTTTCTTTTCTTTTACATAGTGATATCCATCTAAATCTACACATATTACATCCAATGGCTCAGATTAAACTTTTGAGCTCCTTTTATTCACTGTACCTATCTACTTACCCGCCAAGATTAAACTGTTTGGTCAAATCTTTATTCTCTATATCTAAAACATGGAATAACCAAGATTAAGCTATTTGGTTACCATGGATTGTGGTCTAAGTAACAAGTTGCAAACAATATTTATTATGCATAAAGTAAATAGTAGTGGCATTAAGACTTGCACACTTTCATGGTATTTTTCTTTTTGTTGGGGTTCATTTTCTTTCATTTTTTTTTACCTTTTATTTATTCTTTTTACCCTTTTATTCTTTTTCTAGGGTATATATAAACTATTACATATAAACGATTGATCTTCGAGATTGTGGTAGTTATGAAAATGTTGCAGTATATGTCTTGAGTTTGGGCAATCGTTGGCAAAAAAAACAAGGAAAATGTATAATTAGTAGTAAAATTTCGAATTTGCACTAGCAACTGTACACTAAGACTATGAAGAATTGGCTATGGTTTACTAAGCGTATTGAACTTGTGTCCTTTCTATGTTAGAAGTGGAATTCGAATTTGAGCCGTCGGATTTATATTTTTTCCGTATATAAATTATCATACTGGTTATCCTAAAAACTAGTTGTATCTCATAAATCTGGTTCTTCATATCTGCGGTTCCGGTGAAGGGCGTAGCATATTTCGCATTTTTCTCCGGCAGATCTGCAGATCTGCGGTTCTTCAGATCTCATTCGGTGAATGCAGTGAATTCGGCGAATTGTCTGCGGTTCTTCAGATCTCATTCGGTGAATTCGGTGAATTGTCTGTGTTTCTTCAGATCTGCGGTTCCGGTGAAGGGCGTAGCATATCTCGCATTTTTCTCCGGCAGATTTGCGATTTCGGTGAAGTGCGTATATATATATAAACTATTGCATTCGGTGAAGGGCGTAGCATATCTCGCAGTTCTCTCCGCAGATCTCTTCCACAGTTTTCTCTTTAGATCTCATATTCTAAATTAAATTAATACCTTCTCCCAAGATTGGGAAGAGATCTTTCTTTAGCCTTCGGTATAGATCTGCAGTATTGAATTGAATCTACGGTATAGATCTGGTGTAGATCTGCATAAAATATGGCTCCGAGCTTCGCAAAAATAACTGGTGGCTCATCCGCCTCTGGAGGGCAATCTCCTGCCCATATCGTGAGTGAAGCCCCATCTCCCACTATCCAAGTGGTCCAGGACTCACTCAATGAAGCTTTGAAGTTCTCCGAAAGTGCCCTAATTTGCCGGTTCAATGGTTTTTGGCCGCAGCTGATAGCACTCCACAATTGGATCTCGAAGGTATGGAAGCCTATCATTTCTGATGAAATTAATATCTACCCCTATGCTAGAGGTTTCTTTATAGTAGATTTTGAAAATCCTGAAAGCAGACAATGTATTCTAGATTCCGGCCCTTGGTTTTGGGAAAAATCAGGCCTATTCATGAAGCCATGGAACCCATCATTCAATCCCTCTATAGCAGTTATAACCTCAGCACCAGTTTGGGTGAGATTGCCAAGCCTACCCTTGCATCTCTGGAATCTCTCCCTCTCCTTGCTAAAAACCATTGGAAATGCAATTGGAAATTTTTACTACAGGTGCCCAGAAATAAAGGAATATGCCAGAACCGCCTATGCATGCATCTGTGTGGAAATGAATTTCAGTGCCAGATTCCCAGCTGAAATAAACCTAACAAGTAAAGACTATGTGTGGAACTAGAAACTCGATTATGGAAGCTTCCTCTTTAGATGTCGATCCTGCTTTGAGACCAACCATCTAGCCAAAAATTGCCAAAAAGCCTCCTAGAAAAATTCTGCTAGAAAAAACCACCACAGATCTACATGGTGGG
>APFE031466531.1:62765-79651 GCA_000404065.3 Pinus taeda
CTAAAAATAGTAAATTGTGCTACAATTACGGAAACTGAAAAACTGAAAGAGACAGTTGCGGGGGTCCAAATGGGATAGGTGGGTGGCCACCAACATCCACCTGGATCAGTTAAACTTGCTCAAAACACCATCAAAATAGATTAAAAATACCTGTTTCATGGATAAAATGAATAAAAACTAATGTTTACTCAATTAATGTGCAAGAAATAAACATAAAAAAAAGTTTTACCATTTCACGTTTACCCTTTGATTTTGGTGCTCTGGAGTAGTTTTTACCTCGAAGCTCACTAGCTAATTGCAGAGGATTCAATGGACCATTCCTCGTGTCGTCCAAGCCAGGTAGGAGCTATCTTTGTTCTCTTTCATTTCATTCCATTTATTTTCAGTTTTAAGCAAAAATTTTGAGTTTCTGAGGCCCCTTAGGGTTTCAATTTTGAACTCTGGAATCAGTGCACCCTTTCAATATCGAACAGTGCATTGCATTTCACACACCTAGAAGGCTTCATGCATTGCAACACACTATCTCTAATGCAAGGGTGTGCTGGGCGCAAAACCCAAGTTTACACAGCTATTTCTCCCAAATTTTCCATTGTTTTTTGCAAAAAATCGATCCTAATTTGTCTAATGGTTGCATTGCATACATTCATCGGATCAAAATGGTGATTATATGGAGAGAACTAGAGCACGAAGAACAAGATATGATTACCCTAAATAATCAGGGTACGGTTGAGGCCCTAAGGAATTGCGGGTTACTCAAGTATTTCCGATTATCTTGCATGTAGCAACAGATTGAGCTTTTACAGTTCCTTGTTCCTTCATGGGATCCTACTGATCAAGTCTTTCACATTATGGAAAAAGTGATCCCATTTACCATCGATGACATCTACTTTCTGATTGGACTGTTTAGGCGAGGTGCCCTTATATCACTATCAATATTTCCAGAGGAGGTGAATCAGTGAGAGACTATATACGACAGTTCTGCTGGGAAGGTGCTCAACCTAACAGAGACGGAAATATTAACATCAGGGATGTTAGTGATTTACCATTGAGGACGGTCCTCTTCACCCTCGCTAAACTGGCTAGCAGCGTGACACTACACTTGGTAAATAGATCATACATGCAATATGATTTAGAGTGTTTAGAGCCAAAAGTGTTCAACTGGTGTGAGGCAGTTCTTTCATCCACGAAAGAACCACTAACCAAGGTGAAAAGCGAAAATAAAAATAATTTTGTCTATGGATCGATCCTGATTTCTTTCGCCTTGGAGAGAATTCCACTTATGCAGCCACAACTTGTTTCACTGGGTGTATCTAGACCTAAAGATCCACGGATGTAGAGATGGGTAGATCTTATGGCTAGACATGCTGGTCAATCATTGATGTCGTTTACCCCTTCATTCTTCAAGTGGATTGATCGACACGATATGGCCATCGCAGAATATCCATATCCAGGAATGGATTTCCGTGGAGATCTAGACTTGATGTTACCAGTTGGAGCACAGTGGAGTGCTATAGGTAAATCTTTTGACCAACATGTTTTTTTATTTTAAAGTTTCTATGTTTTTTTTGTTTTTTTATTATCTCCAAGACTAAACAAAACATTTTTTAATATCTGCAAATGTTGGACCTGTTCGACCTGTGGGGCACCAACGAGAGGCAGGTTGGCCAGCATAGAGACCTGTTGGGAGAGCAGTTCTCCGATACTTAGATTTAGCCGAGACATTAGCTAAGCTACAAGACCACATATAGGGTTTGACCCTAGGCATTCCAGATTTCTAAATCTAGGAGTTGCCTATGCAACTGCAGCACCAAACCATCGATGTGCCAAGTCGTCGGATGAGACTTTTATGCATGATAGCACAGGCTATGACCTGTTGTCATAAACAGCACTAATCTACTTAGATGTTTTCTGCATACATTTTGAGTTTTTGGGTCAGATGACCAATTTTTGTCTTGGATACAAACTGTTTGTAAAAACTTTTAAAACAACTATCTATTTTACTTTTAGAGTTTTATTATGGTTAAGAGATGCAATAATCCTATTCAACTAATGATGTGAATTGACAATATTTACTTTACATATGTCGCAAATGTCTATTTAACACATAATTATCTAGAGAATCAGTTAATGTGTTTAGATTTCTGGAAATATGATGATATTAAATAAACTCAAAACACCTTTCTAAAATATGAACTCTAAGGAACATGCGATGAATTGTTAGGTTTTGGACGGTATAAATGCCAGTAAGTTGTAGTACAATGAGTTGTGAATCTGGCCTAATGATGATTCGGCGTATGCCAAGCAAAATGGCATTAGAGAGAAGTTCAATCAATGCGCTATACTCAACGATGTTGTTTGTCTATCGACTAATACAAATCCCTCTAAAAATCCCTAACTCGCCACTTGGAGAGAAAATGGCCCATGCTGCAAAGGATAAATTCTGCATACTATAGCTAGCCCCATCAGTGTAACCAACAAATGATTCAGAAAAGTTCAACATCTGCACCAAATGCAAAGTGGATTGCTTAACCAAATAAGAACTCTAAAAGAAACACACAAACATGCAATCAAAGCATATATACAGTGAGTTTTACTACACTTAACTAAGCATAGTAACGTTTAAGGTACAACCCATTTCGAGGCTACGACAATGGAATCCTATCATAGTCTACTAACTTGTAGGCACCTTTCATCAAAACATGCTTAACAATATAAGGGCCCATCCAAAGCAGTTCAAATTTTCCTATGCCAAGTTTATCAGACTCCTGATCGTAAAGCAAGACTAGGTCACCTTCTAAGAAGATATGAGGCTTGACATTTTTTTCATATTGCACCTTAATATGTTTCTTGTGTGCTTCGTTAGCCAATGCAACATCATGACAAGTTTCATCCAGATGGATTAACTCTAAGAAACGTGCATCTTCTTCAGAAGTGTAGGGTAGCAAGTTAATCACGAGTTTGAGAGACGAGATTTCACATTAGATTGGTAAGACTGCTTCCAAACCATACACGAATTGAAAGGGTGTAAATCCGGTCACATTTCTCATCGAGGTTTGATATGCCCATAGAGCCGAGGATAGGATTAAATGCCAATTTCGTTTATGAACTCCAATCGTTCTTTGCAACATGTGCTCAAGGACTTTGTTGATAGCCTCAACTTGTCCATTAGCTTGCGGGTAGTATGGAGTAGAACTATCATTGACAGTCCTAACTTGGTGGTTAATTCAACCATCATGTGATTGCGAAAATGCGATCCATGATCTATAACTATGGCTTGTGGTACACCAAACTTGGCAACCACATGGTTGAAGAAAAATAAAGCAGTCATTTCGCCACTGTTGTTCAATGTTGGCATCGCCTCAACCCATTTAGTAAAATAGTCAATGACGACTATAATATACCCATGCTCTCCAACCGAGGTGGGGTTACATGTCATAAAAGCAATGCCCCATTTGGCGAATGAGCCAACAACAATGACTAGATGAGGTGGTGCAGGTGGTAATCTAGTTTTCCGGTCAAATATCTAGCAAGCATGGCAACTTCTGACAGCAAGAATACAATTTTTGAATATAGTTGGCCAGAAGTAACTAGCATGGAGAATTCTCCATGTGATAGCATAACCAGATGTTATAGATATAACCCAAAAATATATGATAATAATTAATCAAAACCCTTAAGGTAGGGCAACACCATACATTCACTCAAGGAAGGAGAACACTCCACAAGCCATATGCATGTTCATTCAATATTCCTTGAAATCTCTCAATGGGGAGTCTCTAGCCTCTATATAGGCCTCATACATACAATACCATGTGTCATTACCATGGTTCCCTCAATACCATCTATCTAATACCATGGGCCCATTACATTATTACTAACTACTTGTGGTCCCTTATGTGATACGGTTTAACCACCTTATTTATTACTATGGCCCATCCCATTATTACATTATTCCCTTGGGTGCCTCCCTTTGTACCCCATATTATCCCCCCTAAGTATATTAAATTCCACCCCCCTTAACATGTTTCATCCCTAAAACATGGGAAGAACACAAATAATAAGATCTACTCAAAAGAGTAATCCACTTGTACCATGCACGTGCATCTAGCCATCCAAGAGAAAGGTGAACCCTTGATCTCGTTGGTGCCTCGCTCACTTGAGATGGAAGTTGACCTTGGCAGCTCTTCTGTGTTGATGTGTAGTAGGTGGATCTTTGCTCCTCTCTATCTATCATGCAAGGGTTGTTGTCCTTGTGGCTAATTCATTTCCATCTTGTTGGTTGTTTTCTTGTAGGGTGATGTGCGTGGTGATATGCTATTGTTAACCAATGATGTATATTTCTTTAATTCATCACCTAATAGAGCCTGATGGGTATCTGGTACCTGTTGTGGTACCTATTCTGGTGCCTCTACCTGTTTTTTTGGTACCTGGTTTGATGTTTGTGTGTGGTTGTCAACCATCAATGGCTCATCATCTGATATGTCAATCCCTGAAACATCTTCTACTTCAGCCTCCGTGGACTCTACTTGTTTATTGATGGAAATATCCTGTAATGTAGTTTTCTCCTTTTTATACCAGAGCTTCAGGAATTTCTTCGGCACATTAATATTGATAGTACCCACAGATTCCATCCAAGGATATTGCAAAGCAACATCCATGTTATCCAGATCTAATGTATAAAAAACACCATGCAACACATACTTATCCATAGAAATCTTCAAATCCTTATAAACTTGAACATCCTCATCATCAACCTTTGTGTTTTCAATGTGTTTTGCTGGAACTTGCAATTTTTTTGCCAAATTAACATTGATAAAATTATGTTGACAACTAGGATTTATAGACACAACAATCTTCTCCTTCTAAATGAATCCATGAACCTGCAATAATGATATACCAGTAGAAAATAACCCCTTACATATCTCATTCTTCTATTTTCTAGCATGAGACCATTTGTCTGACTCTTTGAAATTCTTCATCTGACAGTTGGGTCCACTGCTTGTTGTCAAATGAGCCAACCATTTGGACGCCTCATCTTAGAAATTAAGCGGTACCATATCCCTCCAAAATTTTCCATATTTGAACTTTTTACTTTGTCTGAATTCTTAAATAGTAGGGCTATCATCTTTTCCTGTAAAATATAGCATCTCCATGAAGAGGGTTGGGGAAAAACTCACTTGGTGAAAATTTTAAATGGCCACAATTCCGTCAATATTGCTCAAAATCCAAATTATGACCTATTTTTGGAAGTGGAACAACCATTCTGCATCTTCCCATTTGGAAGAAACCCTAATCTAGGTACTGGAATTTTAGATCTGCACTGCAACTGGCCCACCGTCACAAAAAAATTCTGAAAAAAGCGTTGATTTTAAATCAGCGATATCTCCCTCATCCGGACTCCGATTCGACTGATTTTCTCTCTTGAACTTGGGTATTTTTTCACAAAAAATCCAGATCTACAATTAGATTCTATGGATTTTGCACTAGAATGTACAGATCTGCGCCGCAAACTCATCGCCCCGAAAAAATGCCTACAACACTACTGATTTTTTAGATCAGCAATATCTCCTTTATCTAGACTCCAATTCAGCTGATTTTTTTTTTGAAATTGGGTATTTTTTTCACGAACCATCTAGATCTACAATTATATTTTTCAGATTTTGCACCAAAACTTATAGATCTGATCTGCAAACTCGTCACCCAAAAATTTCCTGCAAAAAAATAAAAAAAATTCTCTGCTTTGCCCAAGAAAGTGCTCTGATACCACTTGTTATAGATCTAACCCAGAAATATACGATAATATAAATAATCCCAAGAATAACAAGATATGAATATAGAAATGCTTCTTTACTGATCAAAACCCTTAGGGTAGGGCAACACCATATATTCACTCCTTAAGGAAGGAGAACACTCCTCAATCCATATGCATGTTCATTCAATATTCCTTGACATCTCTCAATGGGGAGTCTCTAGCCTCTATATAGGCCTCATACATACAATACCATGGGTCATTACCATGGTTCCCTCAATACCATCTATCTAATACCATGGGTCCATTACATTATTACTAACTACTTGTGGTCCCTTACATGATACGGGTTAACCACCTTATTTATTACTATGGCCCATCCCATTATTACATAATTCCCTTGGGTACCTCCCTTTGTACCCCATATTATCCCCCCTAGGTATACTATACTAGATAAATGTCCCCCACAAGCACCTGGATCACATTAATTCAAAGATTTTTCGGCTTCCTCATGAGTGAGGCACCTACGTAAAATTGTATCGACACCATGATGATAAATTCTATCACCAATTATGAGATAATCTTTGGCTTGGTATTGAGTACGACATTGTTCAGAGCGAGAGGTATTAGGCCGAAAATCTTGGGTCTATAGATAGACCAGTATATCTCCATACATGGATCACTTGACGAGATAAGAAACAGAGATTCATCCAAGATTGATGCTTCTGATGTTAAATCCTTGGAGGATGAGGGAAGATTGCAAAGTAACTCGATCAAGACAAGAGATTTCTTTGATTTAGATTTGATGAACTCCAAATCAAACTCCTGCAAAATTACTATCCATTTTGAATATTTCCCCCCAGCAGTTGATGTGACAAAATGTATGTCATGCGGTTGCAATCTGATATAATGGTTGTTTTACGGAGGAGGATGTAATGACAAAATCTTTGTACAGCTTGAACGACTGCTAAAGCTAACTTTTTTACGTAGAAATACTTACTTTCTGTATCATTGAGATTACGACTCAAGTAATAAATAGAATGTTCAATTCCACTTTCTTCTTGGACAAAAACCATATCAATGGTTGTATCTGTAGTGGCGAGATACAGGTAATATTATTTTTGATAGTTTGGGGCATACATTAATGATGCTCTAATCAGGGAATATTTAAGAACATCAAAAGAAGCTTGTGAAACCTGATCCCAATGGAAGGGTATCTCTTTCTTTAATAGATGCGTAAAGCCTTTAGCCAACTCAGCATATTTTGGAATGAACCTCCTCAGAAAGTTTGCCTTCTCTTGAAGTCTCTATAACTGTAACAAGTTTGAAGGTGGAGGCAAGTCAAGGATTGCCTGAACCTTAATTGGACCGAGTCAAATTCAATATTTTGAGACTATGAATCCAAACAATTGACTAGAGTCAACATAAAACACACACTTGTGTGGATTGAGTCTTATCTTGTAGTGTCAACACCGTAAAAGTATTGCTCTCAAATGTTGTGGGTGATCAGACTGCTTTCGTGAATGAGTAGGTAAACCGTCAAGATAAGGTTAAACAATGTGCTTGATGTCATGGAAGGCATAATTCATTGCCCTCTGAAATGCAGTTCCTACATTCTTCAAACCAAATGGTAACTTTCGATAGGCGAATGTGCCCCAAGGACAAATAAAATTTGTTTTATATTGGTCCTGTGGGTGGATATTGATTTGATTGTAGCCAGAAAATCCATCCATGAACGAGAAGATTTCACATCCAGCACATTCATCAATAATCTGGTCAATAAAGGGTGTAGGATAATTGTCTTTTGGACATTCTTGATTTACATCCGTATGATCGACGCACACTCGAATTGTCCCTTGTTTTTCATTACTGGAACAATGTTAGATACCTAGTTGGTAAGAGGTATAGGGAAAATGAAGCAAGCACGCAAAAGTTTTTCAACCTCTGCTTTAATGGCAACAGCTTTCTTAGGATGAACATGTTGAAATCACTATCGTACTAGTTTGACATCAAGGTACATTTTAACCTCATGTTCAACAATGCTTGAGTCAATTCCTGGCATCTCCTCATAAGACCATGCAAAAATATCTCTAAATTCACGAAACAGAGCACAGTAATTATCAAGTTCCAATGGAGAACAAGATTTGCCGACATGAATGTTCTCTACAATATTAGGCTTGGTCAAAATGTGTATAGAAATTATTTCTTCTATGTTGGACAAACTACTCTCATAATCTACAGTTTCTACTCTAACATAATTCGACAAGAAATCAACAATTGATGGGTGGTTTAGTTCATTTGAATAATCTTCAATGTCATCTGGAAGATGGGAACGATGATGATAATATCCCCACAGTTCCTCTCCTAACATCATTGATTGGATGATTCCTTCATCCATATAATGTATACGTGAAAAAGGATTCGAAGAGGTACCATATTCTAATGACCTATCTACCCATACAAAAGTTGAGTGTGGATTTGGGTTTACCACACAAACCTGAAAGATTGATTGCTATGATAATTCAATGGGGCTTAATGGCAATACCTCAAGATTACCATCAACTTAAATTTGGTTGGAAATCCTCCTTAAATCAGATGAGGTGGAGGAAATATTGTTGTAGGTTTCTACTCTTGCCACTTCCGCCAAATCAAATGGCGACGAGAGGGTAAAAGTACCCATTAGGGAAGGATCTTTAAAGAGATCTACTCCAACACTTTGAAGTGACATTGGGGTTATGTGTATAGATAGAATGCTTCCTATAGCCTGTGAAATATTGGCAAAGAAGGCTAGCTAATCAATGATTGTGATTCCACCTTTAAAAGGGAATGCAATAGTATGAAAGTACATGGAAACCACAACAGCCATAGCATATACCCAAGGCCTTCCTAGTAAAAGGTTGTAATTGAGGGGTCCATCAACTACCTCAACTTCAACAGTAACCATTTTTCCCCCTAGTTCAATTTGCAAGATACTCAAAATCCCACATGGAGTATTTGTTCTTCCATTAAAAGCTTTCAACGTGGTTGGTGATCGTGACAATGACAGTGAACCAAGTGTTTTCCAATAGCTCATGGACATAATGCAAGTAGATACCCCCTCATCAATAATATTTCATTTAACATTCTTATTGAGGGCTTTTACTTGGATTAGGAAAGCTAATCGTGCTGGTAACTGTGGTGAATATCCTGCATGATTAAAAACCACAAGATTTGAATCCGTAGGATTTGTTCTGCCTATTGCTGACAGTAAAGCCTATTTCTGGGAGGGACAGTTTTGCAACACCTTAAGTGTTGACATAGCTGAAGGTGATTGAGCAAGATCTTCTACTATGTTATAGTTTTGAGCTACTCAAGCCTGAGGGTTGAATGTAGATTTGTGCACAACTCCCTTTGGTGGTTTTAGTGTCAATTCATGTACAATATGTGGAACAACTTCAGATGAAGTCAAGGTCGAAGGATTAGGTTGATCAGTGGCCTGATTATTCAACGATGACATATTTCCATAATCTTTGTTTCTTGTTGACACCAAAACATCTTTTTGTGGCTTTGTGATGGATAACATGAGTACTTGGGATGTGGAAGCGTGGTCTATTGCAACCAAATGTGTTTCTGGGGTTGGAAATAGATCTGTTAACTCTGTTGATGTGTTTGAAGTCTTTAAAAGTTTAGATACCTCAAAGCGATGTGGACAATCTCATGTATAATGATCATCATTACATATTAGACATGGATAACGAGGTTTCCTTGCCACGGTAGAGGAATCAAATGATTTCTTTGGAGGGGAATTTTCTTGTTTCTTTTTGTTTTTCCCCTTTTTCTTGCTTGCAGGTTTCTTTGGATTTTTTCCTTTGTCAGATGACACAGCATTAATCTCGGAGGCAAGAGTATTTTCTTATGCATTGGTAGTTTGATTGGGAACAACAAGAGTTTAACCAGATGGTCTTCCTATTGATTGTGTGCTTAAAGAACTGATCACACCGTCACCAACATGAGATTCCTTACTCGATTGTGAAGGAGGTGGAATAGTGAAAGCTGGTGGAGGTGCATTGGGAATTTTATCATAAAGCGTACCAGATTATGTGTAAATAAAATCCAAGTATTGGGCATGAGCAATGACTTGCTCTTCCATGACAACTCCACCTTTTTCCACATCCTTAGTGATTGATGGCAACAAGGATTCTATGAACCACTCAACTAAAAGTTGATCGAGAACATATGTCTTAACCATTCGACGACGACGCTACCACTCATGAATATGATCTGATATATGGGTAGTACCGTAGTAGTAGTCTGTTTAAAGTTGGTTAGGAGTTCCGTTCCTATCACGTATCTGATAGGTAACTAGAAGTGGGTCAAAAAAGTAGTGGCTAAAGTGGTGAAGTTATCAAAAGAAGCTCTTGGTAATTCAATGTACCATTTAGCAATTGGACTAGTAAGTGTTCTTTAGAAAAGATGAAGTTTGAATGAATCATCATTTAAGGAGTTAGATGAACACCATAAATCATAGGTCATAACATGATTTGATGGGTCTTCTCCAATATTTCCATTAAACTTCAGAATTTTAGATGGTAACTTATGCGGAGTTACCGGCCACCGAGATGCACATAAGATTGGATCATTAGTGAGTCGATTTAAATCTGGTAATTCTAAATTTGCTACAAATGGCAACTGTCAATTCAATTTAGGTTGAGCATACCCAGAATATGATGGAATTTCCTAAGCCTTAGGTCTTTGCATACTAACATAGGGAATCTGCATTTGATAACCTTGGTATGGTTGTTGAACAAAACCAGTATAAGGTGGTTGTTGATAACTAGGTTGAATGTCTGGTTGTCCATAACCTGCAAAGCCTTGTTGACCTTGACCTTGGTAAGCTTGAGATTGACCAAAACCAGGTTGAGCCTGTGAAAGAGGTCCAAACTGAGGTTGGAATTGCTGGAATTGGGGTCGTTGAAATTGAGGTTGCCACAGTTGTTGAATCAACTATTTTTGTTATTGGTACAATTTTTGTGGATTCAATGGTTGTTGTTTTCCAGCAATGAAAGGTTGGCCAAGTTGTGAATAAACTATACCAATGTAAGCCTGGGTCAGTCTAGATAAGGGTACACTAACCTGAGGTTGTTGTTGGACTCCAAAAACAAGTAGTTGTTGTACAACAACTTGAGGAATTTGAACTTCTTGACTTGAAACTTATGATTGCAAGGTAGAAGGATCAGTTTAAATAGGTTGAGATATAATAGTTTGAACTTGTGACTATGGTACAATAGTAACAAGAAGTGTAGTAGGAATAGCTGACACAGTTTGCATTGGTTGTATTGGATACACAAGCCTTGGTTGAACTAGCATTGTTGGTTGCCATTGACAAACTCTAATTCCAGGTTGACTTGAATACTATGGGATATTACCATATGGTAGTCCCCCAGAATAAGGAGGATATGGTGAATAAGCATATTTCTCTCCATATGGTGGCAATCCAGTATTTAATGGATATAGTTATTTGTTGACCAGATTGCCTAGCTTGATACTGATATGCAAGATCAAACTATTGAGTTCCCATTAGAGAAGAACCAGGTAAAATTCTGATTGAGGACATGGGTGATGACCATGGTGTAGAAGCAACCCTTGAGTGGGTTCTAGACAATGATTGGTAACCAATCGAGATGGACAATTCACCATACAGGTGCGACTCAGATGTGGTAGAAAACATCAAAGAGGTTACAACAGAAGAATCTGCTACAGCTGCATCAGATGATACAGTTTTAGATGTTGATGGTTGTTCAGCCACAATTAACTGACCCAAAAATTGTCGTAAATATTTGATGGGTACTTGAGAAGAAGTAGAATCAAATGAAGCAAAGAAATCAGGAGTACTAGGGTAAAGATAAAGCCCAATTCCAAAGTGAAATGGGGTTCCAGGTGTGGAATATTCTTCTAATTCCTCCTCTATGGCAATCAAACCTGGTGGAAGAACTTCACCATCAAGTCCATAAAATATTTATGGTGTTGGTGAAGTTGAAGTTTCAATAGTTACTGATGTCTGAGGGGTAACCGGTTGATTGTCTTCTGGTAAAGTAACAACTTCTGAATGTTCAAGTCAATATGTTTGGGTAAATGAACGACAATTTCAATAAGATGTTCCTGAACAACTTCAGGTTCAGATGTAACTTCTGTTTGAACTAGGATAGATTTTGGATTAACTTCTGGTTGAATTTATTCAAGTTCAAAAGTACTTTCTTGTTAAGAAATTTCAAGTTGAGGATCAACTTGTGGTTGAACAACTTCAGTTACTGTTTCACTAGGATTAGTGCTAATGTCCTCAGTTAATTGTGAGACTTCTTCTTTAGGAACAGATGTACTAGAAATAGTTGGAGTAAGATGATTCAGGTAACTCAGATGAAGAACTAGGAGTTCTTGATGTACTAGACTCAGTTAAGTGAGACCGCTTTGCTCGAATTGGTGTTGCTTCGAAAGGCAAAGGCAGTTTGCTCATTGTTCTCCATGAACGATGGGGTATGGGTTGATGTTCCTCCATGATTGCTTCGAGAGGCAAAGGCAGTTTGCTCATTGTTCTCCATGAACGACGGGGTATGGGTTGATGTTCCTCCATGATTGTTGATTAATTTTATTATCAAAAAATAAATAAACAAAAATGGGTATACAAGGCAAAAGGTTTACCAAGCAACTGTGAACTGCAGAATACCTCTTGGCGAACCAAGAAGTACGAGCAAGAAATCTCCCCAAATGTTGTGTTTGGTGTATCACAATTTACAAGGTGCCCGATTCGGTTACTTAAGGATGGATAGCAACCTAGAGTTGTCCTCCCATATATACCCAAAGGTGCGTGGACACCCAGTCTGTATAAGCATTGTCTAATGCAGAATCGCATAGTGAGAGCATTCCCATATACTTTATGTACTGTAACACTACCCTATATACCCGAAGGTATGTGGACGAGCTATGATATACTCACATACATGGAATGAGGTATCACACTAGGGATGTATTGCATACAATTTAGTGACAGCTACTTTGTTTTATGATGTCAAGACATGTATCTAGCCTAGAACCACTAAATTTTTGCGTTAATGACAATGCTCCATTAGGTAAATCGATGTTTATTTTAAGTTGATCTTGCTTAGGAATTTGCCTTTCAAGTTCACCACATGATTTATTCTGAAATTCCAAGGAATGTAACTATCATGATAAGCATTATTTCCATTTAATTTAACGATGAAAATCCTAGCTACTTAGGGATAGAGAGATCAGATTTCTTTTGATCAATGAGCACAATCTAAATGCAAATTCCCTACACTATTCCTTATCAACACACACAAACTTTTTCAATGAAACATGCATGTATTTCTTTTCAGTTTCCCTTAATGTGAATGAACAAAAGGAAAGCTAATGCACAATCGATCAATAAACTCTTTTCATAAAAATAACGATTTTGCAACAATTTATTTTCAAGGAAAGGGAGATTTTATGACACTTTCATTTTCAAAGAAATGAGGAATTGTGACACTTTCAACGAAAAGACTAATCATTTGCACACATCAATCAATCGATCTTTCATGAATGAAGATTTGACGACAATTCAATTTTCGAAGGAAAAGATGATTTTACGACACTTTCTTTCACTAAAGATCAATCAATCAAAAACTAACTTTCGACTGTAGATTGAAAATGACAAAGTAAATACATAAGAAACATTTATCAATCCTAGTCTAAGTAGGGTCGAGTAAGGATATGAAACACTATTTTCAGAGACAAGACATCATTGACATTCAGAAAATCATTCAAACAAGAGAAAATTGGCTCAAAAACTTCAGCTCCTAGATGGGAAACTGATCCTCAAGGGATCAGCGCAAGAAGCAGTGAGAGACAATGCACTGAAGTGCACTAGATCTATGCAAGAAGTGCATTGCAACACACTGTGTCCTTCATTGGGCTGCACTAGCAATTTTGAAGACAATTTGGCACACTTTTGGTTCAATTTTCAATGAAATAAGATTGAAATTCAATCAACAACCACAAGTACAGTATGTAGAAATGTCTTAAGAGGTTGATAAGCTACTAAGATGGATGATCAATCCCCAGTATGGTCGCCAATTTGTTTTGGGAAGTTTTAGTGTCTATGGATAAACGCTTAAACCCCTAGACTTGTAGCTAAGGCTAGAACAACAGTGCAAAGCATTCTCTACTTTTTCTATAATCAACAGATTAAATAAGAGGTAAAGAAGCCTACCTGTAACTTTCGCTTACTCCTTATCTCCCTTTGTCAATTCTATCACTCCTCTCTGTACTTAATCTACTTGAAGATTACCTGCACACAGATGGAAGACAACAACCGATCAAAGCATATGATAATGATCTATTGATTAAACATAGCATGGAATCAAGTACATGATACACATATGAAAGCATAAATTAATAACACAAGCATATGGAAAAAGCTTTGAACACTTTATTAGTAAAAGGAAGAGTTACAACCCATTGCTTGATTTAGCATCACTCCTCCAGTTCAATCCTATCCTCTCCTCATAACAAGCAAGATATTTTGACATCATTACAATACTTGAAATCAACTCAAGCTTCATACTAACAACATCTCCCTATAATTCAATAATTTCCAGCCCCTTATCACTTAGATGAGTGGTCTTTTATAGGTGAATGAAGGAAGTTATGCCATAAATGATGATAATGAATGCCCTCCCAAAATTAGAATATAGTTCCATGGAGGAAGGGATAAGGGATTAATGTTCCTTAACTCCCTTCCTCATCCAAATACGAGCTCAAAGGAGTAGATAGCCTTGAGAAACTTCTAGAGGCATCCAATGGATTAGGAATCTTTCAAACCCTCATGGAAATTCACTCAAATTCACCCAGTGCAGGCCAAAGAGGGACTAAGTGCGCTGCATAGCACCCTATCAATGTATGGTCTTCATTGTAGCACACCCTAATCAAGGCATGCATGTGTTGATCTTCTTAGTGGCAGTTTCTAGATGATTTTAGTCATGAAACTTCTTAGGAAGTTAGGCATTCTGATGGTTGACTTCTTTAGGGCATGTAACAACTGAACTAGGGTTTGATGGGCCCTAATAGTACTGATCTGTAGGTTGGGGTTGATGTGCCCAAATGGATCTGTAACACGTATACATTATGAAATATGATGTTTGAAGTTGCATTTGGTTCTAGTCGTTGATGTAGAGTTCTGGGTTCTTCTCTGTGTTCTGGTGACTGTGTTCTGGTTACAGTTCCAGTTGATTGGTTGAATTTGATTAAGTTTGAATGAATGGTTGATTTAGTTGTCTTAGAGGTTCAGTGATTATTTGATTCAATATGTCAGAAGTTTCATTGATTATGATTTGCTTCAGTGATGGTGGGTTTTCAATGATTGGTTGTATTACAGCAATGATTGATTTTGTACTTCAATGTTGCTGATGGGTCCAGTATGAAAATTTTATGAAATTAGGCCTTCAGATTTCGGTGTTGTGTTCTAGGAGTATCTAGTATGAAAATTTATGAAACGTGGTCCCTAGAGGAAGAGAAAAGATCGTAGCCTTCTGTAGGTTGGCACCTACGTACTAGTAAACATATCGACTAGTACAAGAGCCAACAGGTTGGATCTCCCTTCCAGTAGCAGCTGAAAAATGAGTGAAGGTTGGAGCCTTCTGTAGATCGGTGCCTACATACTAGTAAATGGATTGGCTAGTACAAGAGACATGGGGTTGGAGCTCCCTTCGAGTAGCAGTTGGAAAACAAGTGAAGGTTGGAGCCTTCTGTAGGTCGGCGTATACGTACTAGTAAACGGATCAGCTATTACAAGAGTTAGGGGGTTGTAGCTCCCTTCTAGTAGAAGCTAGAGAATGAGAGAAGGTTGTAGCCTTCTGCAGGTGGGTTCCTGTGTACTAGTATGAGTTTGCACTAGTGAAAGATTGTAAATAGGTTTTTCTTATATTAAAAGAATACAACAG
The DNA here is from genome assembly GCA_000404065.3 of Pinus taeda. Taxonomy (NCBI): domain Eukaryota; kingdom Viridiplantae; phylum Streptophyta; class Pinopsida; order Pinales; family Pinaceae; genus Pinus; species Pinus taeda. Next base: position 78,489 of record APFE031466531.1, read on the forward strand.
CAGGTGGTTTTTGTCTCGCATTGCGTTTCCACCTTAAATATTTGGTGTTCGTGTGTGTTGCCTATGTGTGATGGTTTATCATGTTATTACTGCACGTGATTATTTTTATATGGTTAATGAAGTATTGATGCATTTATTAAAGATCAACATATGATGAATTAATTGAATCATAAGTTTGTTGGATATACGTTGGTTGCTTTAAAGACAGTTGCATGTACACACGAGTTACCTTCATTGAAATAGCGTATATAAATTTGAGTATGAAAAGAAAAATTTATTGATTTGATAATATTGATTCACCCCCCCTCTCAGTATTATTTCCAACAATTGGTATCAGATCAGTTCCTTTGGAAGAATCTTGATCACTTGAAGAAGATCCATAGAAACAATGGGAAAGAAGCTGAAGAAGAAAGCACCTCAGAAGAAGAAGACATCTCAAAGGAACAATGACAGCAAGAGAGGCAATTGGCTATTAAGTGAAAGAAAGTATTTAGATTTAGAATCACCTCAAATTGAAGATGAACAAGCAAAAGAAGTATCAAGTACAAATTTTTGGTCTTATGGTGATACTTTTCTCTGTTCATGCAATGTTGAAGGTATTGAAAGTGATAGTGAAATAAATATAGAGGAAGAAGTTAAAAGACTCGCAGATAAAATTAGAGATCAACAATATATATTTAACAAAAGGGAGTGTGCCTTCGAAGAAGAAGTTACCAGATTAAAATCTCAATTGGAGGAACGAAACAAGGTAAGGAAGCAATACAATGAAAAGGGAGATCAATGTCAAAAGTTGTAGGATGAAGTAACATCATTAAGAAATGAAGTAAATGAAAATAGCACAACAATCAAGAGACTTAAAGATAGATCCAGATACTATGAAAGTCTTGAATCTAAGATCCTCTCTCTAAAGAAGATCTTGAAAAATCAAATAAGCAGAATGAAGAACTACCTCAAGCATATGAAGAACAAGAAAATGAGATTCTCAAATTAAGGCAACAAGTGGAAGAAGGAAGAAAGGTTGAAGAAATCATGAAGAAGCAATATCTTGAAAAGGAAGAAAAATATCAAGTTGAGGTAAATATCTTAAAAGGTAAATTAGAATAAAAGGATAAACTGTTATGATTTCAAGATAGTACTAAGATTTTGGATAATATTCTTAGTAG
>APFE031466531.1:105038-115337 GCA_000404065.3 Pinus taeda
GACAAGATAGACCTTCCTAGAATCTAATGAAGACCTATTGACAAACAAACCAACCAGACACTATCTTTCTCTAAATGCACTTTATAAATAATGGCAAACAAATGTTTTTAAGGCCTACCTCATGTCCAACGCAAGTTTGGAGATGCCTTCACTCCTTTAATCCAAGTAAGTTCCTTTGTCGCAAACCTGCAAGCACAAACAAGGCAAACAATTAAATAGCACCTGAATATCCAATATTATAAAACATATTTAACATGAAAGTCAAGGAGTCCATGAAACAAATAACATTAGATACTTGTTGAGAAAAATGAGCTTGATTGTATTAATTCAAAAAGAAGAAGAACTTTACAACCTTTGCCTTGAGGCTGTACAAGCTCCTCCCAGGGTCCAACAAGAAGTCTCCTCTACTTTGACAAGCTTCACTCACTCCCCAATGAAGCCAAAAAGGTATGTGATCTCTCCTCTTAAGCTCAAATAGGAAGTCTTGATTTCACTAGCATTTCCCCTCAAAAGTTCAGCTTCTAACCCCTCCAGCCACTGACCCAATGCCTCAATTTATAGTGCAATGGAGATCAGTTACCAGCTCCTTCTTCAAAGGGATAGAGTCCTCCTTCAAAGGGATAGCTCCTCTCAACAAGGGATTAGTTCCTCCTCTCATGGGATGCATGAACCACTTGGAGTGAACAATCCACGTAAAAAATGCTTCTAGAAAACTCTAGAATTAACCCAAGATGAGTTTTTTTGGATAAAAATTGTGCCTTTTGACTTTTACAGGGGTACGCACCCTCCCCTTTACATACAGAGCGTATAAGTACGCAGATATCCTGAACAGAAGGTGCGGGCCCGCAGGCAAAAGTGAGAGAAAGTGCGGAACTAGAGTTACATTGCTTTTTTTTATGTCTTTCTCTCATTTCTAAAGCTTGTTTTGAAGAGCTGAGGTTTGAGACTTGCTTTGGGAGCTGGTATAGGTGGTGATAGACCTACACCGACTACAAATAATCAGGGTGACGATATTTTTGTGTAACAATTAGTGATAGGAAGTTCATACTCACATAGATTCATGTTATTCTTTTCGAAAATATTTTTGAAAACTCTGCATGTGCTCAAGGGGAGCATGGACAGTTTAGTGCATCTCAGCATGTACAAAGGGGGAGCTTAATCAGAGAATTCATCATGAACTCAAGGGGAGCATGGAAAACATAATGTATATCAAAGGGGGAGAATATCTTGGTCCACCCTTTGCCCTTGATGTCAAAGGGGGAGAGTGCCTTGGCATTGTTGTTTCCATCAAGCCCAAAGGGGGATATTGTTGGCATTATGATACAGGTGTTGTCCTTGATGGAAACTCACGTAGATGAAAATTCATAGTGCAACAGGTTAACAACAAAGGATGACAGATCAGACTCCAGAGATTGAAGAAAGAGAGTGGTTTAAGAAGTATACATTGGTTCACTTTGTCCAAGTAGCATATACACGTGGGTTAATAGAACAAAAGGAGCGTATACATATACATGCACTTTCACAGAAGGAAAATTACGAATGGGATGGAAAATAAAGGTTTTGGTTCAAGGCATTGGTCTGAGGCATTTATTCTGAGGTATTGGTATGAGATATTTGGTCTGAGGTATTGGTCCTAAGTGGTTTGGTCCAAGTTATTGAGAAAGGCATAAAACTATATAAGGATTAGAAGATCATTAGGCCAAGGTGTGCAAACAATGAATATCTTATGAAGAGTGAGAACAAAAGAAAATATGCATGTTATGGGTTTCTGGTGCTTTGCTTGATCTGGACTAAGGATGAACCTTAGTGGTTGATGAGGGATGAGAACTAATGATGGATTAGGATCATAAGACTTGAAATGAATTATCATTATGTGGTTTGATCATGGATAGTCTAGATTTGAAAGCTAATGCATGATTTACACTGTCAATGTTTTGATCTGGGAATGACTGAAGTCTGGAATAGATGTGATGTTTTAAAGTTAGTATTTGCAAATCTGTATGCTGGTTCACTTTGACAAAAGCATGTATACACATTGGTTCGACACATCTAAGTAGCGTATACATTATGAAATATGATGTTTGAAGTTGCAGTTGGTTCTGGTGTTGATGCATAGTTCTGGGTTCTGCTCTATGTTCTAGTGACTTTGTTCTCGTTATAGTTCCATTTGATTGGTTGAATTTGATTAAGTTTGAATGAATGGTTGATTCAGTTCTGTCAGAGGTTCAGTGATTGTTTGATTTAGAATGTCAAAGATTTCATTGATTATGATTTGCTTCAGTGATGGTGGTTTTCAATGATTAGTTGTAATGCAGCGGTGATTATTTTGAGCTTCAATGTTGTTGATGGGTCCAGTGTGAAAAGTTGATGAAATGAGGCCTTCAGATTGTGGTGTTGTGTTCCAGGAGTATCCAGTCTAAAAATTTATGAAACGTGGTCCCTAGACGAAGAGAGAAGGTCATAGCCTTCTTTAGTCTAATGCCTACGTACTGGTAAACATATCATCCAGTACAAGAGCCAGGGGGTTGGAGCTCCCTTCTAGTAGCATCTAGAAAATGAGTGAAGTTTGGAGCCCTCTGTACGTCGGTGCCTACGTACTAGTAAATGGATTGGCTAGTACAAGATCCAAGGGGTTGGAGCTCCCTTCCAATAGTAGCTAGAAAATGAGTGAAGTTTGGAGCCTTATGTAGGCTGGCGCCTACGTACTAGTAAATGGATCAGCCAGTACAAGAGCTAGGGGGTTGTAGCTCCCTTCCAATAGAAGCTAGATAAATAGAGAAGTTTGTAGCCTTATGCAGGTGGGTGCCTACATACTGGTATGAGTCTACACCAGTACAAGATTGTAAATAGGTTTTATTATATTAAAAGAAGACAATATCAGGTGGTTTTTGTCCTACATTGGGTTCCCACCTTAAATTTTGGTGTTCATGTGTGTTGCTTATGTGTGATGGTTTATTCTATTATTAATGTACATGGTGACTATTTATATGGTTAATGAAGTATTGATGCACTGATTAAAGATCAACATATGATGAATTAACTGAATCATAAGTTTTTTTGATATACATCGGTTGCTTTAAAAATAGTTTCTTGTACATGCGAGTTACCTTCATTGGAGTAGCGTATATAAATTTGAGTATGAAAAGAAAAAGTTATTTACTTGATAATACTAATTCACCCCCCCTCTCAGTATTATATCCAACATTGTCAGTTACTGCAACTCTGTCGAAATGACCCTTGGACCTTCGCGAAGGTATTTACCCTTGCACAGATCTACCCTTTCCAAACAGTTAACTACAATAAATATATATTATGTCTTCCCTATCTCAGTGAACGGGGTTAATTATACTTATTATGCATAAACATTACAAATCTATCTGCTCCACACATAATTTAAGCATTACTTCACATAAACATATCACAAAGCAAAGATTCATAAACTTAAACAGAAGTAATTAAAGAAGGAACATATGCACAAAATTGCTCAAAACCATTATTTATTAAGGTATAACATTCAGATACAGACTTCTTATCCCTGCGCACTCAACTACAAGGGCCCGCGAACTCAATTGCAGATTTGCCAAGGTCTTTGTGCACTCAGCTGCAGGAGCCTACCTTTTGCCTAAGTACAGGAAATAGATCTTTCCTACCTTAGCACCTTACCCTTACAATGATTCTCTTTCAAAATTTATCCTCTAAGACTTGCTAAGACTCAACTATATATATCCTTTTCATTACAATACAATGGCCTGCGGACCATGGGTGAGTCTCAAAACCGATTTATCACCTACCCATACAAGGCACTAATGCCCCTTTGAATATTACTTAGTTTCGCACTCCGCTTCCTCATTACCTGAAGACTTTACATTATTTCACAAAAACTATTACAAAACTTGAATTTACTAACAAAATTTCACCCTAGGGATCCCATCCCAATAGGCCCCCAACACAAATATGGTGACTCACCCTCGAGTCACTCAGATGGCTTCTGCACTTTCTAGCGAGTTCATTGAACTCCATCTTCAAGACTTCAAGGTCCATTATGATCTGTACGGCGACCTACTTCACTTATTTGACCAGCTTCTCTGTAATTGGCCACTCCATCACAAGGCAGATGGTCCTCTGTGTCAGCTGGAAAGTCTTCAGCTTCTCTTTGATAGCTAGAGTAATCTGGCTCACTTCCTTTGTCCATGGTTGAATCTAAGCCTTCAAAAGTTATTCTTTGCGTTGCAACTCCTCAACTCGTGCCTGCATCATCTTCATTTCTTGTAAGCATACAAAGAGTTGGACTGGTGCCAAAGTGCACACAGTCGCCCGAATCTCATCGACTTTCTGTTGTGCCTCTCTAATATATTTACCCAATATCTATAGGTTTGATTCCTCCTACAAAGTGTTCCATAGCTCCATTGCATGTTCAAAGAGACAATTGCAACCTGTTACTAGACTATCCAAGGTAGTCATGTTTTCCCTGATGGCTGCATTTCACTGCTCCCTGACCTCTCACGGAGTAGTCGGCTACAGTTTCAATTGCAGTTATGAGATATTCATCTGAAAATCAAAAGTAACTCGACCTACCGCTTCCTTAGACTATCACATTGCAGCAACCAATTTCTAAACCTTTGTTGAAGCAGTCACATCCTCTTGAATGTGTAGCTCTGGTACTAAATTAAACGCTTGTGTGGTTGTTGCTTCTAGGCTCTGGCTTCCATGGCTAGCTCTTCTTTTTCCATTAGAGCCTAAACCTTTTCGGTGAATATCTACTCATTGTTAATTTTAACTTCTCTAATCACCTATATCGCGCATTGTTCTCTAATCTGAAGCTCATCCAAGAGCCCTTCATGAAGTGTGTGGAGGGTCTAAAGTGGCAACGCAGATAAATTCATACCCACACCTTTGATCTTTCCAAGCTGGGCATTATCTTCCTTTGACTCTGAGTGTAATGTTCCTTCTAGAAAGGAAATGACTCTAAGGTCTAGAGTCCATTCTGGTTCCATTATGCTCACGCTCACTTGTTGCAGGCTCGCTTGTCCCACGCTCCCCTGAATTCTTCTTATTTGAATCTGCAACTCATGCAAATCCTTCTAGACACTCCCCAGCGTCTGCATGTACTGATGCTCAAACTATTGCCATAGTTCTGTTGTTTTATCTCGGACCTTGTCCTCGATCTCATCCAAGTCCCTTTCAGTGAGGGCCATTAGATCTGCGTGTGCCTGTTTGTCCGATTTTTCCTTTTTCGTTGGTCCGGTAGTTGTCTACTTTTGTCATTTTGACAGCCTGAAGGGAGTTCTTTGCTCGTCACCCCTGATTCCTTCCGACTCGGACTATTCCTTCTCTTTAGTATGCTGGGAAGTCGATGCTTCAACTTATACTGTGGCCTCTTTCACAATGGGCTCTTTATCGACAGCTGCCTTAGCAGCAGCTTCTTTCTTCTTTTGCTTAGCTAATTCCTGCATTGCTGCCTGTGCTGCTTCTTTCCATTTATGCATAGTTGTCGTCTATGTGTAAGAGCTTTCTCTGCTATTGCTGGTACCTACGCCAAGTTTTGTGGGTTGTTTCCACTTCGTTGGTCAAGTCCCCACAATCTCTTGTACATCTGTCTCCGAAACTAGGTATGGAAACTTGTGCCAGATCTTCTTAAGGTCTGGCCTTGCGCAAATGGATACATTATAAAAGTCAGACTTAAATTCCGCAAAGGCCTGCAACTTCTCAAACAAGGTTGGAGACAACCTTGGCCTCTGACTTATCACTGTGTGGAGGTCCATCTTGACGAGTATCTAGAAAAATTTTGACTCCATGATCCTCTCAAGATCCTTCGTTGCCCACAGCGGAGCGAAATTTATTGCCTCCAGTAAATCCTCTTACTGTGAAGGGAATTGACTATCCTTTGATAGTCACCATGCAACTAATACAATAAACAGTAGGAGTTGAGCATAGTGAAATGCCTTGCTTTCCTCTTGTGCTTCGCGATAGTTTGCTAAGAATTCCTTGCAAATGTATTGTGCCCAGTTGTATTGCACCCCCTTTGCACATTCTGTATCCAACGAAATTACTAGCGTCAGGACCTCATCTGCACATTTTCTCATGCCATTCCTGGTCAAAATCTGAGTGGAAAACTGCATCGTCGGGTCTACAATAGAGCGGATAGAGTATCTGTGCAACTTCTTGACCAATCCATATTCAATTTTAATTTTATTTGCAAGTTCCTTCTCCTTGATTTTGCCTCCAAATTCCTTAGCTAGATGCACCCCTTTATAAGGAAACTTCGTAATTTTGTGGATCAGCATGTCTTTTATGGGGGTGGTTTCACCTAACCAAAAACACCCATCGTGCACCAGCGTGTGCAATTGGCGCACATAGACAGTATTGATAATTGACCTATGAAAGTGTGGCACACACAACATATGTAACAATCTGGCCTACTCGGCGCCTTTTAACCATTTCATCGGTTCCAGACTTGTGACCCCAACCTCTTCATAGTAAATCTTGGTCATGTATTTATTGGTGGCCGGATGAGGAAATTTCTCGTGGTCAGTAAGATCCCAATCCTGCAATTTTAACACCAGGATACGCACTAAGAGTGCACCTTCAAATACCACTTCTTTTCATAGTAGCGGCATAAAGAGAATGAATTTTCATGAATCTGGGTCCTTGTTTACCTTCGCTTTCCCTTTCTGTGGATGGATATACATCATGAGCCTAGTGATAGGCTCACCCTCATCAGCATCCAATTCCTCAACTCCATCACAGAGTTCTTGTGCATCCAAATCCATGGGTTCCTTCAGTTGCTTTTCCTTGTCCTTCCTCTCTTTCTATTGACCCTCCATGGGGTTCTTCCTCAGTGATTCCCTCACTGGTACAGGTTGTGGTTTCTTCTTCTTCTCCTTAGCATTCGATTGATTTTACCTAGGTGACCTCAGCGCCATAGGCATAAATGGTGTAGCTTCCATTGACACAACTTTATGGGCCTTTGCTTTGTTAGAAAATTATATATTACGGAGCAATGGAACACATAAAATATTGTAGAAATATAAACACAGAAAACGCATAAAACAAGAGAGACATAGATATATGTGGTTCACCCAGTTTGGGCTACGTCCACCCCGAACAGCTAGTCCTTCCTTTCTATTATCCAGCAAAATGAAGAGACACAACCTACAATAGATCCATTGTAATATCCTATGTTTTCTCTCACTGTCTCACCTCTCTGCTTCTCGCTCGGAGAATACACATCTATTACACAGCCTCAAATAGAATGCCCTCATACAAAGAGAGGGGTTACCTTTTAGGGCAAAAAACCCTAAACTAAACATAAGTTCTACCATCAGATCATCCACCTAATGAACAGCCCAGATTGACTAGAAATTACTATACTTTTACAAGGCGATTTTACATCTGTTTTTAGCTTCGGCAGCGCTGCTCCCGAAACCCCTGTCGGGGGACCGCTGGCCCCCGGACCCCCCAGCCAGGGGGGGATCGGCCCCCCCGAACCACCGTGAGGGGGAAAAGTCCCCCCCACCCCCCCACTTGGAGGGGTTTGTAAACTTCCTGGGGTATACATCCGGCTAAAACAAATACCTCTGAACAATCATGCTCCACACTCAACAATCTCCCACTTGGAGAATGATTGTAGCAACTCCACCACTGCTTCATTTGCTAGACAATGGCTCCTCTTTGGACCTGGCTATTTCTCATCTTCATTGTCATCCTTGAAGACCAATTGAAACTGAGCATATTCTCAATTTCTCCCTGGTTACAACTTTTATTAGCATATCTATAGGATTCTAGCTAGTGTGTATCTTTTCTAGCTTCAACTCTCCATCTTCCAACACTGATCGTATGAAATGGTACTTGAGATGTATGTGTTTAGTCCTGGAATGAAACTCTGAGTTCTTTGCAAGATGAATGGAACTTTGGATATCACTGTATAACGTGCCCATATCATGCTCCTTACCCAATTCACCCATAAACCTTTGCAACCAAATCATTTCTTTACTAGCCTCTGTAGCAGCAACATACTCTGCTTCTGTTGCTGAAAGTGCAACAACACTTTTGACTTTTGAAACCCAATTAACATTTGTTCCACCAACAGTAAATACATATCCTGTAGTGCTCCTCCTGTTATCTCTGTCACCTGCCATATCTACATCAACATATACATGTAGAGAATTGTTTGAACCACCAAAGCATAATGCTTGATTTGTGGTACCTTTCAAATATCTGAGAATCCATTTCACTGCCATCCAATGTTCCTTTCCTAGATTTTTCATGTACCTGCTTACAACTCCCACTACATGTGCAATATCAGGCCTTGTGCAGACCATTGCATACATTAAGCTTTCAACTGCTGATGCATATGGAACTTTAAACATATAATTCATGTCTTCTTAGGTCTTTGGGCACATTTCCTTACTAAGTTTGAAATGGCTAGCAAAAGATGTACTAACTGGTTTTGCATTGTGCATATTAAATCTTTCAACACCTTTTGTATGTACTCATTCTAAGACAATGTTAATTTACAATTTTCCCTGTCTCTAATGATTCTCATACCAAGGATTTGTTTTGCAGCTCCCAAATCCTTCATTGCAAATGAGTTTGCCAAATTTCTTTTGAGCACATTTATTTCCTACATGTTAGACCCGGCAACAAGCATGTCATCCACATACAATAAAAATATAATGTAGCTACCATCATTTTGCTTTTTTAGATAAACACAATGATCAAAGTGACATCTAGTATAACCTTGTTTAGACATAAACTTGTCAAATTTTAGATGCCACTTCTTTGGAGCCTGTTTTAAGCCATACAAGCTCTTCTTCAACCTACACACTAGTTTCTCCTTCCCTTTCACCTCATATCCTTGTGGTTGTTGCATATATATCTCTTCCTCCAAATCCCCATGGATAAAGGTTGTCTTTACATCTAACTTCCAAGATGCAATCTTCAACTGCTACTAGACTTAAAATAGTTCTGATGAAGTCCTTTTTCAACAGGAGAAAATATTTCATCAAAATCAATACCTTTCTTCTATGAACCCCTTCACACAAGTCTAGCTTTGTACTCTATTTTCCTCCACTTCTTCCTCGCCTATAACCCTTTATTCTTCAATGTGTTTTTCCTGAGGAACCTAATAAGTCCCACCTAGTTAGCATTAAGGAGTCCATCTCTTCTTCCATGGCTACCTCCCACTTCTTCTTGCTTTCAACCTACATTGCTTCTTCATAACATTCGGGTTCACCAAAATCAGTCAACAATAAATAATATAATGAAGGAGAGTATCATTCAGTAGGTCTACTTATCCTAGTAGATCTTCTAACACCACTTTCAGGTGTTTAGGGTGCATGTTGCTATTGTGGTGGTTGTTCTTGTTGTGGTTATTGATTATTATTATTTTTAGGCACCTTTACTTTTTCAGTGATTTCATTAAGAACTGTGTATTCCTTGTTTTATTTTTCCTATTTCTTTTCCTGCAACTGATTCTTATACAAGACCTTTTCATTGAAGATTACATCTCTGCTCCTAATGATTTTGTGATTTTCGTAATCATATAAGCAATAACCAAAATCATTAACACCATATCCAATAAAGGTACATTTCTTTGACTTTGACTCAAGCTTTGTTCTATTTTCTTTATCAATATGGACAAAGGCCTCACAACCAAAAGGCTTTAAAAAGGAGTAGTTTACCATTTTACCTGTCCATGCTTCCTCTAGAACACCACCATCCAAGGAACTTGAAGGCCCTCTGTTTATTAGATAAACAGCAGTATCTACAGCATCTGCCCAAAACTGTAAAGGCAATCATGCATGCAATCTCATGCACCTTGCACGTTCCATGATTGTTCTGTTCATCCTTTCTGACACACCATTTTCTTGTGGTGTTCTTGGAACTATCTTCACTCTACGAATTCCATGCTCTGAACAGTACCTATCAAACTCTTTGTTGCAATATTCACCTCCATTGTCTAATCTAAGACACTTCAATTTCTTTCCTGTCTTAATCTCAACCAAAGATTTCCATTTCTTGAAAGTATCAAATACATCAGATTTATTCTTAATACAATAAATCCAAGATTTTCTAGTTGCATCATCAATAAAAATAACGAGAGCCACAGAGAGATGATACCTGAGCAGGTCCCCATACATCTGTATGCACAAGCTCTAATTTTTCACTCTTCTTTTCTTTCCCAACTCTGAGAAATCTTACTCTCTTCTGTTTTCCATAAATGCAATTCTCACAGAAGTCCAAATCAACATTCTTCAAACCTGGCAACAAATTCCTTGAGTGAAGAATCTTCATCCC
>APFE031466531.1:117760-134325 GCA_000404065.3 Pinus taeda
CTGAAACAAAGACCTTTGAACAATCATGCTCCACATTCAACATGCTTGAGAGACAATCGCTTTGAAACTTACTGGCTCAATCATTTGTTCCAGGATAATATTTTGGCTATACTTAGGCAATTTCGCAAATACTAGGCTTGCAACCAATTCCTCCCAATTTTGTCAATTCATAGAGAGAAAACAAGAGCCATTATACCAATTGTTTAGAAAAAAAAGTGTTCTTTGATAGACCAACATGCCAGATTTATAGGCAATTTCGAAATCTGACCATTCCCTCCATTTTCTGATCATAAATGTATCTTTGGCAGCAGATCTCCAAATATTTTCACCATAAATATTGCCTACTCACTCCTCCTAATGGTATTTTTGCTATCCAATCATGAACAATGACTTCAACAGCTACTTTTGGACCCTACTGCAAGGCACCAACCCCCATGTTGCAACTCGTCCATTGCAGCTTCATCTGACGTAGCTTCTTCTATCGCAACTTCTTCTATCGTACCTTTTGCTTCCATCACACAGCCTCCATGCTATGGTTTCCTCTTGTTCAAGCATTGTAGTTTATAGTCTTGCTCTCCCTTGCAGCTACCTGGAGTGCAAAGACTATCCTTCTACCATATAGTTATTGCGCAAGGGTAGGATCCCATATATACAAATTTAGTTGACTTCCATTCACCCTTCTAGGGAACAATTCATGATTCAACTTCGTGAGCTAAATTGTGCCACCATCCGTGATTTCCTTGACTTAATAGCATCCCATCTAGTGCATTTGAAATTTACACAGAAACTTTGTGAACTTACTATCATAGAGAAAAACCAAATCGTTCACCTTAAACGGGCGAAGCTTAATATGCCTATGATGTCAAGCCTTCTCACGTTCCTTTTGCACTTGCTGGTGAAATCCTGCAAGGAACCGGTCTTCTTTCAACTGCAGTGATTGTCTGTGGCACTCCTCCAAGGTCTCGCAATCTGTCATCTCTGTCAAAGACGCAATATGCAGGCTTAACACAATATATTCAATGGGAATCACTGCCTCGATCCCATAGACCAATCTGAACAGGGTTTGTCCTATCAGCTACTTACATGTCGTCCTATATGCCTATAGGACTGTTGAGATGCATACATCCCAATCGTCTCTCTTCTATAAACCTTCGTCAATGCATTATCCAAAATCTTATTAAATGCCTCTACTATACCATTGGATTGGGGATGATAGGGCATACTCTTTTGATGGTATACCTAGAATTCTTCGAGCATCACACTGATCGTTTCATTTAGGAAATGCGTACCCCTATCACTCATCAATATCTTAGGGAACCCAAACCACATTAAGACATATTCAAACAAGAACTTCATAGTGGTAGAAGCAGTACAATCTTTCACCAGATGTGCTTCTCCCTATCTGGTTAAGTACTCCATCGCAGTAATAATGTACCGTGCACCTATCTTCCTTCCTGGTGGTTGTATTGGACTGACAAAGTCAATTGCCCATTTTTCAAATGCTTGTAATCAAACCTGAGGGTTTAAGGGCCATTCATCTCTTCGTAAAGGCTTGCCCATCCTTTGACAATCATCATGTTAGGGTCCTATAATTTTAATAGGATTTCTTTATTATAGCTGATCATTATTATGTTTGAGATGTTGTAAATAATATTTCATCCTGCAAATTATTTCCAAAGTGACACTAAGTATCAAGATTTAAGGATATTTTTGCATAACAATATTTGGATCAGATTAGAATGCAGTTGTTTTTATTAGAAAGTGCTCAGAAGAAACTTTCCAATGGTATGTCCTATGCTCAAATCTGATTCCTGGATTAAAAGATAGGCTAGAACGAAGTCTTGACTTCAAAAGGAGATAAAGGTTTAGGAACTATTTTTGCTACAGTTTAAATTATGTTTACATTTATCCCTTGTGAAAAATATTTTCTACCATTATGAATATGCAATATGATTTTAACTCTAGCCACGACCCACATAACCATCGCCCCATTTCTAGATTTCCATTAACCCATCATGCCCATTTTACATCTTTTTCCATAAACTCTAGCCTTAATCCATTTTCCCTTTGTTAATAATAAATTCCAAAACTCTAGCCACATATCCATTTTGTATTATACATTACAACTCTAGCTGCATATCCATTTTTATCTATCCATTCTAACTATATATATTTTCCATATCATTAAACATGCTCGCAAAACATCAATTAACCCCGCACGCCGATAAGTCCAGCAGCTTAAAGTCCTAGCCCCAACGATATTATTTCATATCACAACAAATTCTGTAGTCAGCCCCCATCCCGCAGTTAGCCCCCCATCCCGCAAATGCTCTCCTAACAATAAGTCTTGGCCCCCAACGATAAGTCTCGGCCCCATCGATATTATCACATATCACACCAAATCTCACTATCGATTAAGATTAACATCTCACATCTCGCAATCAGTCCCGCTTGCTAATTAGTCATGTTGTTAATTGTGATTAAGTTCTGGTCCCCCATTGTGATTGCGAAATGACTCTCGATATCGCAAAGTCTCAGCCCCAGCTATGAGTCCCAGTCCCAGCCCCAGCGATAAATCTCATCCCCTGGCTATGAGTCTTGAACTCGGTGATAAGTCCCACCGATCACGATAAGCCAGATCCCTCCGAATGTGATGTTTTATAAGTCACAATTCATTATAGTTTTCAGGTTCGAGTTTATGGTCCCACTCCTATGTACTCCCTTCCTGGTTGTGATTGCAATGTCGAAAGCCCCAACCCTATTGTGAATGTGATAAGAAAAAGGGTCACATGTTAAAAAATCCTTATCTCTCAACAACCTAGATCACAACCTCTCCAGATCAACGACCGAGGAATACTTCAAACCCCCCTGAGCTCCATTTCAAATTATTCAACGGGAGGTGGGGGGGGGAGCGAACTCAAAGCCACGTGTCATCCTCCCCATATTTCAGACCCCCCTTCTCATACATCACTGTAGCACCCCCCTCTGAAAAGTAGTTTCCTTTGACTTTCAAACCCGACTCCACCTCCACTTCATCTCCTAGCCCCCCTAGTCCTCAGTTGCCACATGGCATCTCCCAGCATCCATTCATAGTCTGAAAGAATTGATCCCCCTCACTTTTAACAAAAAAAAGAAATAAAGGAAAAGAAGCCAACGAGGACACATTCAACGTATTTTAATCATCAAGTGGAAAATGGATAGAGGAAATCAAGATAAATATCATTGCCCTTTCAACAGCTACAGCCATTAAACAGAACACACTGGAATAGTGGGAAAACGAGAAACACATGCCAGCAACTCAAACAACATTGCTCTATTAAAGGCCCACTCACTACCAGAACGCCCAGAAACAACACCAGTACACAGTTGACTGATATTTTTTAGAATAGTTTAATCTATTTTTATACCTTTTTGTAATAAAATATTGAATTATGTTTCAAGATATATGAATAGATGTTTCTAATAAATATTGATATTTTTCTCAAGATATTTTATTTTAGAATTTGTATAAATACTTCATTTTTTGAGGTAATAGAGGTTGGTTTTTTATATAGAATAATGCTATTGTACATTGCTAAAGCATCAGCAGATTTACAAGTAATACAGAAATCTCTTTCACAAAATTCTTGTGTCAATTTGTTGGTGAAGTGTCTCTATCATTCTATGTGCTTATATTTCTTTGTTTATCACACATATTTTTTCTAAATCTGAATTATTAATAGACAATTAAGGGAAGGAATTTGTTTAAATCTACACTCTGTTATGAGCGTTGAATAATTTCCATGTTTTCTACTGATCTTTAAATATAGAATCTGTTAGCACCTAAATCTGCCTTAGGCTGAAGGAAGGCAAAATTCAGGGTAACCATAAACCATGCTCAGTCTGGTAGCTAGCCCTACCAGAACAGGAGAGGGCTCTCTCCGAGTCAAGCTCAGTGAATAGATAAACGATATGGCCTGAGATGACTTACAGTGAAATATTGATTTTAGGCTAGTAAATAAATATGCATACAAGAAACAAATTTTTATGAATGACTGGGTTTCTGGGATGTATGGGACCAACGAATAGCAATGAGCAGAGAATTTAACACAAAGGCACAGATTACTTCGTGAGGCAAGACAGGCGAAAAGTCTAGCAATTAAATTTGAAGTAATGTGGAACAGAAAGATTGTTTAGGAGGGTGAAAAGGGCATAAACACATGAATCATTTTCAACAGAAGAAGAACACATACGTGAAACTTTCCCACAGGCAGAGCAATAAATATGAATTCTACCTTATCTTACTTAGAAAATTTCACTGGAAATGAAGATGAAATGAACTGTGACACATAACAAAATACATATGAAACATAAAGAGACACATTTGCTACACTCACAACCACATGAATCTCATGAAACAGAGTCACTGCCTTTCATTAATCCTCTGTCAAAATATACAATGAAGAACTGAGTTCTCTCCCACAATCTCCCAGAAATTACAATAAACCCACCCTTTGCAAATGGTTTGCATACAATAAATAGACTATGTCAAGAGGAAATAGAATGACCAAGAGTTGGGGAGTTTCTCAAATCATTACAAAATGGAGATGGAAAGCCAACCATTAGTTACAGGTGCAACATTACAAAAATGACAAATGGCTTGGGTGACTGCTCACCTTCCTTTGCCACTTGGATAGAAGCCATCCTCTAATGAAAATACTTTAAATTTAGCCTTATGTGCCGAAAAAAGTGAAATATAGATGAGTGAACCCACTTGGAGAAAGTCGCGAATCGAAATTTCGCGAAACGGAGATGAATTTGGCCTTTTTCTCTATATGCATCGCGCCCAAATCTATATGTGTTGCGCCACTTTAGAGGCTATTTTGAGGTACCTGCAAGAGTCCAAATTGTGCCCAAGTGTTCTTGTTGAAAATCCTGGCCTGTCTACTTTCCAACCCAAGTAGAATTACTGAATTTGGTGCTCATTTTCCCCTCCAAAACTTCATTCTCCCAAGACTGCTTCCTGTGTGTCAAAATAGGGGCAGAGAGGTCATGTTTTGAGTGTTTTTGACCTCCTGGAGACTCAAATCATGCCCAAATTTCTTATCCATGCACCAGTAGTCGTGATTTTGCATGCTGAATCCAAAAATGCAAGCCATTTGCAATTTGGAGCTCCCAATCCTAAGCGTTGCGCCAGTGGCGCGGCGCACAGGGCGAAAAACCTTGTTTTGTGCACAAAAATTTGTCAAATGACCAAAAATGCTCCAAATTTCTTGGACACATACCATCAGTCATGATTTTTCATGCTGAATCCAAAAATGTAAACCATTTTTGATTTGAAACTCCCAATCCTAAGCGTCGCGCCCAAAGATATATGCGTCGTGCCCATTTACAGGAGCCTTTTGGAGGCCTTCTGGGTGTCCAAATTGGGTGCAGGATAGCTCGTTGGAAAGGTATTTGAGTCTAATTTTTAACACAACCATAATTTTTCAATTGGAGTTCATTTTCCTTGTCAAAAATCAAATCTCCCAAGACTGGTAAAAATGTGCCAAATGAGGCTGCCTCAAGGCAGAGTGTTGTTGCAGTCAACTTTTGAATGCCTTCCTCAACTCCAGATTGAGCTCATGATAGCTAATTGGAAATATATTTGTGTCTAGTTATCACCTGACTCATCAAAAAAGTCGTTTGGCCAACCAATCTAGGAGAAAACTTGATTTTCCCAAGGTCACTTCAAAGGTGTATCAATTCTCCCAAGGCGATTGTATTTTTGACATTTCTCTAAAACCATGACACCTGTGTAAAATTTGAAATGTTTTTTTCTTCCTTGTTCTATTTTGGACAAAAACCTCTCTCCGTTTTCCTAAATTCATCTTTTATTGCTCAGAAACATCATTTGAGTGAAACCTATCCCGATGTGTAGGACAAGGGATTTGTCGAAATGAAGCGGAATGAAGGGGATAGGGGGCTTCTAAATTCTTGAGAATATTTTGGGAAGTGGGGAGGGATGTTAGAAAGTAGGGGAAATTGGAATCTCAGAAATTGAGTGAGGGGAAGGGGTCCAAAAAGGCAAAACACGGGCCTAGCCTAGAAAATTGTCAAGTTGTAGCAAGAAACTAGGGTTTGTGTGAAAATGAGGAATTTGGGGGATTTTAATGATGGGAAGTGCTTAATAAGGTACATTGTGGATAGGGGAAGGTGTATGAACATTAGGATACAAGTTTTTCCGATGATTTGACCATCCAAGAGAAATTAGCTTCAAAACCCTAGGAGAGGGAAATGAACCTTGCCTAAGTGCAACTGAAGCATGAACAAGGTGTAAAATGACCCAGTGGAACTTGACATGATGATGAAAACCCTTTGAATGATGGTACACTCAATTGAATGGTGACATGGAACATCATTTGGACAACTTTGACAAGGGTAAAATCAAACCCTAGACCTAATACCTAGTGACCAAATTTTGCTTGAAGACTCACTGAAATGACAAAATTTGACCTTGACACCTTAAAATCACTTTGTAAGAGCATGTTTGATCACTGGAGGAAGGCTTCAAAGACTGACACTAACAGATGGAGCAAGACACCTAAAAATGAAATGCAGAAAGAGTTTTGATCTCTGACGGAGCACTGCCAAGACCGACTCTAACATTGGCTCCAATGGGGGATGGTAGCTCTAGCTCCTTGGAGGTGCCAAGAACTGCAGATCTTTGGGTGAGCAGATAGTGCCTTCGTCCATTGGGCTATGGAGTCATTATTTAGACAAACCACACAAGACTCTGACTCATTTATTGACTAAAACCTGACTTGGACTGACTTAATTATGGAACCAACGTGACTGAAAAACTGACTCAATGTAAAAGGAAATGACTCATGACTGACTTAACTAAAACAAGAACTTACAAAACTTGTTTCAATGGCAGCAGTCCATCAATATTCGAGGGTTTCAAATCATGATGACAGCCGCCTGTGTACTAATGCAATATGTAGAATTATGTGTAATGTGTCTTCCAATGTAACCAATCAAGTATATGCCTCCTTGATTGATTCTCCTGATCAGATCTTCTGGTCAACAACAGATACTAGTAACTAGGCTTCCAAAAACATAATTTACCATGATCTCCTTCATCACTAAATACTGCAATAATCACCTACACTGCTGACTGCAACAAATCTGCCATTGGATCCTGAAAAACATGAAGATTGACCTCTTGCTGGAAAAACAAGGTATCTTTTCCTCTTGATTCTGGTCTTTCTTCATAAATAAGAGTATGTTCTAGGTCTTCAAAAAATTCTGGACAAGTGGATGAACAAATCTCCTTTTCAAATAACATTTCAAAACATGAGACATATGAGGAGGAATCTGAAAGGGGATCCTGAATGGTCTGATCTTATGAAGTCTGAATATTTGGTAGGTCATCTTCATACGATATGATATCTAGATTCTCATTACATTCATCACATTCATCAATCATGAGAAAAGAAACTTCAGATGTTTCTTGAAACCTAACAATAACATTTCTATCATCTACCATAAATTCATCCAGAGGAACCTTTTCACTTGCTTGAGCAAAGATCCCATCTTGTTGTTCATGAGCTGACTGGATTACCTCTTCATGAAGACTGTGTTCTGATGACATGAGAACATTTGGATCCAAAACTATGTCTTCTTCACCCCAGATGATTTTAGCAGCAGAGTTCTCTTTCATGGGACTTAGTGCAAGGTTTTCTTGGTCATCACAATCTGAATCTACATCTGAAATGGTTGTCTTAACATTATCACATTCTGAATTTGAAACTTGATTTATCTGCATGCTGTCTTCTTCTATGGACAAATCTTAAATGACACTTTTTCTTTCATCACTTTCAGCCATATGGAACTCTTCAACCTGCTGATCTATTTCATGTAATTCATGTTGACTGTCAAGATGCAAAATTCCTTAATTTTCCACCGTACAAAGATCTTGATTCTGCTGCAAAGTTTCCTGAGCATCTTGATGGGACTCTTCTAGTTTCTCTTCATGTTGCTGAAATGGATTCTTGTACAAGGCTTCCATGATCTCATCATCCATAAAATTTTCATCCTCATAGTATTTTTCAAGGCTTTCAATAAAAGTAGAAGCATGTTTGCAACAGTCATGAACTAGATTTAATGATGGATAAGAGTCTTTATATCTTTCAATGAACAGGGCATGAAAATCCTTTAGATAGTAAATACAAGCAGGCGGCAAACTTTCATACCAAGATTAGGCTTCACCTTCTAGAATGGCCAGGAATATCTTCATTAAGGAATCTTTAGGAACCAACCTTCAACTTGCGAATATGCATGTGAAATCAAACTAGATGTAAAGTAGCGTCCTTCTTACCATCATCTTTAAACGTAGGCAGATTCCTTGACCAATCTACTTTCAGAATCTTATTTGGAAAGCCTGGAATGTGATCTCAGCTCATGGGAGCATATCTTCATGCAATCCACTCCATTTTAAAAAATCTCAAAGCTACTGATCCCTCTGCAGTGGAGTCACCATGAAGCACCGGTTACTGGATTCTTCAGTGAAAGGAGTCACTAGGTGAATGTTTTCAGTCATCTTCTTATGACTGATCATTTTTCACCATCAACAATTAGCTCTGAACTTGAGATATGTACTGGGGCAAAACAATCTTCAAGAAAACCATTTTCTCCCCTGTGGAGTCGCCACTATGTTAGAACCTAAATCCACCTTAGGCTAAAGGAAGGAAAAATTCAAGGTAACCACAAACCACGCTCATTCTGGTAGCTAGCCCTACCAGAATAGGAGAGGGCTCTCTCTGAGTCAAGCTCAGTGAATAGATAAACGATATGGCCTGAGATGACTTACAGGGAAATATTGATTTTAGGCTAGTAAATAAATATGGATACAAGAAACAAATTTTTATGAATGACTGGGTTTCTGGGATGTATGGGACCAACGAACAGCAATGAGTAGAGAATTTAACATAAAGGCATAGATTACTTCGTGAGGCAAGACAGGCGGAAAGTCTAGCAATTAAATTCGAGGTAATGCGAAATGGAAAAATTGTTTAGGAGGGTGAAAAGGGCATAAACACATGAATCCTTTTCAACAGAAGAACACATATGTGAAACTTTCCCACATGTAGAGCAATAAATATGAATTCTACCTTATCTTACTTAGAAAATTTCACTAGAAATGAAGATGAAATGTACTGTGACACATAACGAAATACATATGAAACATAAAGAGACACATTTGCTACACTCACAACCACATGAATCTCATGAAACAGAACCGTTGCCTTTCATTAATCCTCTGTCAAAATATACAATGAAGAACTGAGTTCTCTCCCACAGTCTCCCAGAAATTACAATCAACCCACCATTTGCAAATGGTTTGCACACAATAAATAGACTATGCCAAGAGGAAATAGAACAACCAAGAGTTGGGGAGTTTCTCAAATCATTACAAAATGGAGATGGAAAGCCAACCATTAGTTACAGGTGCAACGTTACAAAAATGACAAATGGCTTGGGTGACTGCTCGCCTTCCTTTGCCACTTGGATAGAAGCCATCCTCTAATGAAAATACTTTAAATTTAGCCTTATGTGTTGAAAAAAGTGAAGTATAGATGAGCGGGCCCACTTGGAGAAAGTCGTGAATCGAAATTTCGCGAAACGGAGGTGAATTTGGCATTTTTCTCTATATGCACCACGCCCGAATCTATATGTTCCGCGCCACTTTGGAGGCTGTTTTGAGATACCTGCGTGAGTCCAAATTGTGCCCAAGTATGCTTGTTGGAAATCCTGGCCTGTCTACTTTCCAACCCAAGTGGAATTTCGGAATTTGGTGCTCATTTTCCCCTCCAAAACTTCATTCTCCCAAGACTGCTTCCTGTGTCAAAATAGGGGCAGAGAG
The DNA here is from genome assembly GCA_000404065.3 of Pinus taeda. Lineage (NCBI taxonomy): Eukaryota > Viridiplantae > Streptophyta > Pinopsida > Pinales > Pinaceae > Pinus > Pinus taeda. The sequence goes on from APFE031466531.1 coordinate 127,647, forward strand.
GTCATTTTTGAGTGTTTTTGACCTCTTGGAGACTCAAATCATGCCCAAATTTCTTATCCATGCACCAGTAGTTGTGATTTTGCATGCTGAATCCAAAAATGCAAGCCATCTTCAATTTGGAGCTCCCAATCCTAAGCGTCGCGCCAGTGGCGCGGTGCACATGGAGAAAAACCTGTTTTGTGCACAAAAATTTGTCAAATGACCAAAAATGCCCCAAAAATGCTCCAAATTTCTTGGACATGTACCATCAATCATGATTTTTCATGCTGAATCCAAAAATGCAAACCATTCTTGATTTGGAGCTCCCAATCCTAAGCGTCGCACCCAAAGCTATATGCACTGCGACCTTTTGCAGGAGCCTTTTAGAGGCCTTCCCGGTGTCCAAATTGGGTGCAGGATAGCTAGTTGGAAACGTATTTTAGTCTACTATCCAAATAAACTATAATGTTTCAATTTGGAGTTCATTTACCCTATCAAAAATCAAATCTCCCAAGACTGGTCAAAATGTGCCAAATGAGGCTGCCTCAAGGCAGAGTGTTGTTGCAGTCAACTTTTGAATGCCTTCCTCAACTCCAGATTGAGCTCCTAATAGCTCATTGGAAAGATATTTATGTCTAGTTATTTTCTGACTCATCACGAAAGTCATTTGGCCAACCAAGCTAGGAGAAAATTTGATTTTCCCAAGGTCACTTCAGAGGTGTATCAATTCTCCCAAGGCGATTGTATTTTTGACATTTCTCTAAAACCATGACACCTGTGTAAAAAGTGAAGGGGGTTGTTATTCCTTGGCCTGTTTCGGACAAAAACCTCTCTCAGTTTTCCAAAATTCATCTTTGATTTCTCAAAAACATCATTTGACGGAAACCTATCCCGATGTGTGGGACAAGGGATTTGTCGAAATGAAGCGGAATGAAGGGGATAGGGTGCTTCTAAATTCTTGAGAATTTTTTGGGAAGTGGGGAGGGATGTTAGAAAGTAGGGGAAAGTGAAATCGCATAAATTGAGTGAGGGGAAGGGGTCCAAAAAGGCAAAACACAGGCCTAGCCTAGAAAATTGCCAAGTTGTAGCAAGAAACTAGGGTTTGTGCAAAAATGAGGAAATTTGGGGGATTTTAGTGATAGAAGTGTTTAATAGGTACACAATGGATAGGGGAAGGTTATGAACATCAGGATACAAGTTTTGACGATATTGACCATCGAAAATTAGCTTCAAAACCCTAGGAGAGGGAAAGAACCTGCTAGGTGCAACTGAAGCATGAAAAGGTGTAAAATGACCCAGTGGAACTTGACATGATGATGAAAAACCCTTTGAATGATGTACACTCAATTGAATGTGACTGAACGTCATTAGGACACTTGACAAGGGTAAAATCAAACCCTAGACCTAATGCCTAGTGACCAAATTTTGCTGTGAAGACTCACTAAATGACAAATTTGACCTTGACACCTTAAAATCACTTTGTAAGAGCATGTTTGATCACTGGAGGAAGGCTTCAAAGACTGACACTAACAGATGGAGCAAGACACCTAAAAATGAAATGCAGAAAGAGTTTTGATCTCTGACGGAGGACTGCCAAGACCAACTCTAACAGAATCCAGGTAACACTGCTCTATATCTAAAGTGAATCTTAATTTGTTCTTCCTTTCCCATCTCATAAATTAAAATAATCCAATCAGTTTGCCTACCCTGCCCTGTGATATCTATCTATAAACACTGAAATCGATCTGCACTTTATGAAACAAACTCCATAGCCCAATGGTAATCTAGTTATCAACCAACCATTCAAATAAAAATCAAACCTTAAACTTCATAACTAGCCTAATATTCAATACAAAAAAGTTAAATATTACAGAGAGAGCCCTCTCTAAAGTTGGTAGGGCTAGATCCTAGCTTCCAAAGTAGGTTTGTGGTTACCTTTGTGATTTTCTTCTACAACCTCAGAAAATTACAGAGTGCTAGCATTCTGGTGACCATACTAAGGAAGAGCCCAGAAAAGTGTGTCAAGTTCCATATCTCATTACTGATGGTGGAAAGTGATCAGACACAAGAAGGTTGTATCATTCACCTGGTGACTCCACGTTCAAAGTATTTAGAGCTTCAAAGTTTTTAGTGACTCCACTATCAAAGAATCTAGATTTTAGAGTATTCATGGCGACTCCACTATGAATTGGTCAGATTTCTTGCTAAACAAAATGACAAGTTATGTGGAAAATCCTCTATCTTGTGAAGTTTTAAAAGAAATCAGGGATAAATTAGTCGATTTTCAAATTGTGAAGATTTTTTAACAGTCGTGTTTCGTTGTTTGAAATTAAGAAAATTTTATCCTGAAAGTAAAGTTTGTTTTCTTGAGTTAGTTGTTAAAATATTCGAGAAGGATATTGAAATTTTGGATTATCAGATTCAGTCCTATAATTTCCAAGATCCTAAACAATTCTTGGAAAATATTCCTTCTCCAAAACAAGAGGAGATTGTATTTCCTTTTGATTTGCAGATTGCTGAGGAGTATGTTTTATAGTACAAGACTAAAACTAAACAATGGGAATCAAGGTTTAACCTTGAGAATACAACTAATGAAATCTTCCATGCCCAATTGGTCAATTAGGGCATTCAAGGTGCCTTTACTTATCCTATAGCAAACTATATGGAGGATATTTTCAGATCAAGTGTTCAATCATGTTTTCATGACCAGATCCAACAGCAGTTGCCATTGCACTATATAGCTTTGATTTTAGGGGAAAGAAGTCACATTGTCCTTTTGATTTTGCTAACATATAGTCAAAAAGTCCACTTATTTCAACAACTACTTGACTGGCTTCATTGGAATTTCTATATTATTTGATTTAGCATAATTTTCAGCAGTGTAGGGTTGGTAGTAGTGTGAAAATAAGCTCAGCATTCTGAGCATATTTGTTAAAATTGGAAACTAGGGAAAAACTTCATGTGGGTCATCTTACTCATGGCTGATAATATTTTTATTAGATTCCTCTCATTGAGAGGTGTAGGATTGATATAAAGATCATCCGATTTCGATAAGTATTCATGGAGATATGAATTTATTTTGATAATGGAATTATTATCAAGTCGACCTACAACTCATGTAAGCTCAGAAGCCCAACAGTCACATCTATTCAAACACCAACGTTTTGTATAAATATAGGAGGACTTTTCCTCATTTTGACTCACTCAACTCATCACATCTCTCTCTCTCTACTGCACATAAAAGAGTATCTTCTCTACTGCGCAGAAAAGGTCTCTCCTCACACATGTGAAGCTGGAAGCTGCTGAAACTGAAGCTACAATTGCAGAAGTAAATATTGACCTGCGTGGACTAGAATATATCCTCATCTAAACTACACTATAGGTTTATCTAAATCTCCTCTGAAAGCCACAACTTTTAGTGGTGGAATCAAGTCAATCCGACAGACGGTTTGCAAGATATCGACTGCCCTAGTTTGGAGCCGGAAGCTGACGAAACTGAAGTTGCAACTGCAAAAGTAAAGATTGACCTACGTGGACTAGAAGATATTCTCATCTGAACTGTGTTGTAGGTTCATCTGAACCTCCTCTGAAAGCCACAACTTTTGGTGGTGGAATCAAGCCGATCCGACGGTTGATTTGTGAGATATTGTCTGCCCTAGTTTGATGATGAAGCCGCTAATGTTGATGTTGCTGATATAGGGTTTTCTACTGCTAATATAAATCACATTTATTGTACTATTTCTCTTTGCTGAATTATTGAAGATAAAAGAAGATTTGATCAAAGGGTTTCCCCACACATTGTGGGGTTTGTCCCTGGCTAGCCGCCACATCTTGTGTCTCTTATCTTGGCTTGTTTTCTGTCGATCATTTAATGTTCTATCTGGACTTTACTTTATGTACATGTGATTGCTAAACTGAAATAACAATAAAAGAAGTAAATTGTTATAAGCATAGAACATACCATAACTTAACATGGTATCAGAGCTGAGGTGAAGACAAAGCCTAAGCAAGAGAAAGAGCAATCATTGAAGAGAAGATTGGCGAGGCTATCCTAAAAGAATTATGGGGTCCTCAACACTCTCTCAAAGTTAAGCTTCATAAGAAAGCTGACTATCACGGATGGAAGATGTCTATCGATCTAACCCTAGAAAATCTAGGAGTGTTGGACCATGTAAGAGGCAATATTATTGAACCTTCATCAAATGCATCCGCTCCTGCATGGAACAAATGGAAAACCAGAGAAGTCAAAATAGAAGATCATCCGGGACTCTATCAACAAGCACTTGGTGGTCTACATCTCTGACCTGAACACCTCCAAGGAAATATACGATAGACTGGTGAGTTTATTTAAAGTTAATGATGCAAATAAACTTTTGCTTCTTAGAAATAAGCTAAGGGAAATCAAGAAGGGTAAAGATGAGAGTATGCAAGCATACTTCTTAAGAATCACCGAGATTAGGAATGATTTCCTATCTATTGGGGAGACTATTACTGACAGGGAAATGTCACTCATGACTCTTGGAGGACTACCCTTCTAAACAATAATATAATTCCTGGTTTCGAGGAATTAATGGCTAGATGCATTCAAGAAGAAACAAGGGTAGAAGGGCAAGAAATGCCCATGCCTAAAGGTCCTCCTGTTGCCTTTTCTTCTCATGCTAAGAAAAGAAATAATTCTGGGACTAAATTAAAAGGAAAGGTTGGACCTAAGAAGAAAAGGATGATGTAACATCTATGATAAAGCAGGTCACTATGTAAGGGAGTGCCCTGATAGAAAGGACTCACACTGGGAAAATGATCAAAATCCCTCTGATGGTAATCAAAGGAATGACAAATTCAATAGCAAAGGTAAGAGGAGATCTAGCAATCAAGAAAGAGGACAAGCATTCAAGAAGGCTAGAAATTCCAGGATGTATTAAATGCACCTGACCTCCAAAAGAACCTGGTGTCCATCTCGGAAATGGAAGACAAAGGCTACAAGGTAACCTTCAGCGATGGCAAGGTATGTGTATCAAAAAATAATATTAAAGATGCCTTTACTCTTGGGTTTTGTGTTGATTCATTATATCAGGTCAATGGAAGTCTGCTAGGTGTCATGTCTTATGACACATCTCTTTAGTCCTAACTTTGGCATCAGAGGTTTCCCCCCCTTTATTATAAAGCTCTACTCCGTGCATGACAAATGGTGACAAGGATGCTCAAATTCCGAGTAGAGAAAGAAGGTGTATGTCTAGGATGTACTGAAGGAAATCTCAAAAGGGAACCATTCCCCTCAAGCCAAAGCAAGACCTCCGATATATTACAGTTGGTCCACTCAGGCATACTTGAGGTTGGCATTAAGAGGGAGACTACTACACCACATACTCCAGAGCATAATGGTGTGGCAGAAAGGAAGAATTGTATGATTGTGTAAGCTGTCCGGGCCATGCTACATGATCAGAGACTTTTGAAGGTTCTATGGGCTGAAACTACAAACACCGTTGTATATGTACAAAATCGATGCCCTCATCAAGCATTGGGTTCCAAGACTCCTGAAGAAATGTTCACCAGAAAGAAACCTAATGTTTCTCATTTTTTTGGAAGCCCTGTATATTTTCATGTGCCGAAAGAGAAAAGAAATAAATTGGGTGCATTTGGAAAGAAAGGAATTTTCATGGGCTATGGTGAAATACTAAAGGCTATAGAATCTATGTATCCATTCAAAGGGAAGTAGTGATTAGTCATGATGTCGCCTTTGATGAAGATATGGCTCTCAACAAGGTGGACAATCTTCTGACTTTGAGGAGCTCTCAAGAAGCCAACACCAGGGAACTGAAAGAAAAGGATAATGAATCAATGTCTGATGTAGAAGAACCCATGGATCTGATTGATCCTCATCCACATGAGCCTTCCTCTTCTAGGAAGAGGCCTTCATGGCTTAGGGGGATACTAGATGATGCTAAAGGACATGCTGCACCCTAAGGAACCTTCCGTCAAAGTAAGAAACCTAACAAGTATCAGGGATACTGGACCATCATGAGCACGATCATACAAAATGAGCCTTCATCATTCTCAAATGTCATCAAGCATCAAGTATGGAAGGGTGTTATGACCATAGAATACGAGTCTATTATGGAGAATGATGTCTAGGAAGTAGTTCCCAGACCCCAAGACAAGACAATTGTCACTTCTAAATGGCTTTACAAGATAAAGCATGCAGTAGATGGAAGTACCGAAAAGTATAAAGCTCATTTTGTTGCTCATGGTTTCTCCTAGAAGGAAGGTATAGACTATGATATTTGCACCTGTTGCCAGACATACAACCATCCGCTTGATCATAGCCCTTGTGGCTTCACAAGGATGGAACCTACATCAGATGGATGTCAAGACCGCATTCTTGCACGGTTCAATCAAAGAAGAGGTCTATGTGGAGCAACCCGAAGGATCTAAGATTTATGATTGAAAATATCATGTATGTAGGTTGAAGAAGGCTCTCTATGGGCTAAAGCAAGCACCCCAAGCATGGTATGAGAGGATCAATAGCTAGTTGATGAAGCTGGGATTAACTAGGAGTGAAGTCGATCCTAACTTTTACTTTAAGATTGAAGATGACAAACCTCTCATACTGGTGTTGTATGTGGATGACCTCTTTCTAACAGGTGCAGACCCTCTCATTCACAAATGTAAGAGGGAGTTGGCTTTTGAATTTGAAATGAAGGAC
>APFE031466535.1:0-15470 GCA_000404065.3 Pinus taeda
TAAACAAATTTTGGATATTGGTTTTGAGGTTTGGAATCAGTAATCATGTCTCTGATATAATTTTTCGCCATGTTAAATGCATAGAAAGACAAATAGTATATAACACAATAATTTTCATACATATCGATTATCGCAATATCTTTTGGACATATTGGTTTTGAAGTTTGAAATCAGCAATAATATTTGTGATGATGTTGTGTGCAGTCATCTGCAGTACAAATAAAGGATGTCACTTTTAAAAACATCCACGGAACGTCATCGACGAATGTGGCTGTGAATTTTTCGTGCAGCGAAACAGTTCTGTGCACAGAAATTACTTTGGAAAATGTTCACATAAGTTCAACGGATGCAAACACAGCAAATTCAATATGTACCAATGCGTTGGGAATGGCTTTGGGGACTACTTCGCCACCCAGCTGCCTTAAAGACTAGTGCGGTCCTTCTATTTGTTCAAAAGCTTCACAATAAAACATGGCCAAATTCATTTATATTGTTATGGCCAAAGTTAACAAGATTCATTTATATTATTATTGCTAAAAGTAAGAAGATTCATTTATATTGTTTCCTTGAATAATTAACATTTATATCCATGACTTCATATCCCAAATATTTGGATATGGAATCTTCTATTAACATTTACTTTACATTTTCACAAACTTGCTAAGTGAACTTCCTAAAAAAAACTCATATTTAAAAATACAATAATTTAAAAGATTTATAATTAGAAATAAAGTGTGCAATTTTGACCCAAAAACAATATTTTCCTCAATTTGAAATAATTTGTTTGCCTTGAATAAGATCTTATGAATATTCATATTTGAAACTAGTTCTTAGTGTTTATCTTGTAGGAAAGCACTTAAGCATAAATTGAATTCTTAATGGTGTAGAGTAAGTGGCTATGTTAGTTATATTTATTTTTCTTTATCTATTACTAATACATCCAGTGAGTTCAATAAATTGTATGCCTCTTACTTCAATATTAAATGTTTTTATATTCCAAATTAAGAATTGTATGTATGAATGTCAAATTTACAATTAATTTACATCTTATACTAATCTTTTACAATACTTTGTGTTCAAAATTACTACTTGTGCTTAGAATTCACTCCTCCTCAATATATAATAGATTGAGCATTAAAATACATTTAGATTCATACATGTTTAAAATGAATAGTAATAATTTTGAATTAAATGATATATAATTCAAATATATATTTTGGAAATTCATTATGTTATCTTAAATGTTATAAGAAAAATTGTTAAAAGAATATTAAATCATAAATGGAGAGAAAAAAAATGACAAATCATTCAAATCGTGGTTTCAGGGAAAATGCATTTCATAGTCATATACTTATTATAATGATAAAACCATTAAAATGTACATAATGTATTTAGTAAAATTAAATATATAGTTTTTAAAAAATAATAACTTGATGAATATAATTGTTTAATTGTATAATCATCATTATATATTATTGAGAATTTGGGGAAAAATGAAGCGGATTATATTAAAAATATATATTCTATATTTTTGTTATGTTTGTTATGAGAAAAAAACAAATTGCAATAGCTTACATCATAAAATTGATTTAAAAAATATTTTTTTGATTCAATATTTATGAATATTTTAATAAATAAATGAACAAATATCAAACTCAATTATAATCACTTTAATAAATAAAAGACAAATATCAAACCCAAAATTATAATCAATCAAACAAAAATTTTTTATAAAAGATAATTATAAAGAGGAATAAGAATTTAATGATAATAACTTTATTTTTTTTTATAAAATGTGTATTTTAGGTTTTAAAATGATTATAATAAATCAATAAAAATTGGTTTATTCTCAAGAGTTAGCCCAAGTGGTGTAGACCTAGACACCAAGTTCTTGTTGTTGTTGGTTCTGGGTTTGACTCTTTAATTACCTTATGTCCCGCAAACATGACTTGCCATTCAATTTAACATTCACGATGAAGTGCTCCCAGTTTCCCCTACTTCCATTCCACGTAAAAAAAGAAAAAGAATTTAATAAATTTATTTAAGAAAACAAAAATGCCTAATAATAGAGAAAATAATGCAATACTTCAATATCGAAAATAGCTAAATTTTGATAATGCCTTTTTAGTTTGTAAGTTAATAATCAAATTATGGAGAGACATAATATGTTTTTAGTTTGTAAGTTAATAATCAAATTAGAGAGAGAGAGAGAGAGAGAGAGTTAATAATCAAATTATAGAGAGAGAGAGAGAGAGAGAGAGAGAGAGAGAGAGAGAGCACACTTATGTGAGTCCTAAGATGACTAGCATGCCTAATGTACTCGTCGTGGGGCACACTAGACCTATCCTTAGCCACACCATCCCTAAGCACGAACGGATTCCTCAACCACACTAGTCGTAAGCATGAATGGATTTTTCTAGAGAAAGTATCAAACTTATAAGCTTTACAACATCAAGTACCTTGAAAAAACACTACAACCTATAATGGGTTTAATTAAAATTTATATTATATAAAATATCTAGTTACTTTAAATATATAAATATAATATTTCCAAAATATTTAGAATTATAATTAAAAATAGCTACTCTTCACATTGAAGAAGATAAATTTAAAAAAAAAAATTTGTTGAAAATCAATTAAAAATTATTATTTTACCAGAATGAAAGTATCTAGAGTTACGAATCATAATAGATATCAAATTATGTCAAATGTGCAAATAAAATAATAAAAACAAATAATGCCAGAGGAATAAAAAAGGCTTGAAAATAAATTAAAAATAAAATAAATAATCATAAGGATGATTTTATATATGAATAGTAAAATCTCTGGGTAATCCGTGAGCACATGTGCAATCTGATTTGGTTTGTGGCCGTCAAATCCGAAGAGGGAAGATGAACGGCCATGTCTTGGCATGCAAGTTGGTGGATCCGAAAGGATAAAACAACTAATGGTTTACCACCATCATCGGGCGCCATCCAAACCAAAGACTGTTTTAATGAAAAGCCAGCGATTCCACTCAGGAAGCAACACGTGGTGGAGGACCGGAAAAGCAAACTGCCTTCATCACGCGGTACTCAGCCGGCTTTTAAGCCGCGCGATATGGAAACCAGCCATACAATCAGAAGGAAAAGATCAACGGTCAGCGTTGATCATGCAACTTAAGGGTTTTTCTGAGGCCTTCGCCTCCGCGCGGGTTGAATTTTGACTTCTGGATTATTAGAAGACAGATAAACGGACTTTGGATCCACTTGCCCGTTTTTTATTCCAGGGTAGTCTAGGCCTTGTTTCTGTTTGATTTTTGGAGGGTTTTATGGGTACTTTGGGTATTTTCACTCTCCCTTTGCGGGAGTTTGTGCCTTTTTGCGTCTCTTGTAACCTGTGTAAAATATTTTTTACCTAAGTTAATAGAAGGACCGTCTCTTGGTTAAGCAAAAAAAATAATAGTAAAATTATTAATAATTTACTAAACTATTTATATATAAAATGTTTGCGTAATTTATGAGGAGACAAGGTTAAGCTCTTAAATATTTTTTTAAACTATTAAAGAAGATAATATGAACAAATCACAAAATAATTTGATTGGATACAAAAATGAAATGTAAACATTTATGATATGATAACTATTAAAAATTATATGATATAATAAATAAATTACAAATTGTAAAATATAAAATTAGATGAGCTCTTACAAAACAATTAATTGATGATATTAATAATTTAATTGATAATATTAATAATTTAGGGTTGAAATAAACACTATCCAAATATATATAATTCAAACTTTTATAGCATATCTCTAAAATTCACACAAATAACATTTATATTTAACCCTCCTTTTTTTAATTTACATCACTCTTATGAGGCGCTATCAGCTTAGCTATTACATCATTAACACACGAAAGAATCATTTGCAATCACCAAACTCTTATATTATGAGACATTGTTTACAATTTTCTTCATTACTTGTTCCATATATATATATATATATATCGAAATATATGACAATGATTTTTGAGCATATTGGCTTTGAAGTTTGGAATTAGTAATAATGTTTGTGATGGTGTTGCGTGCAACCATTTGCAATATAAATACATGATGTTATTTATAGAAGCATCTATTTGAAAAATATGACTCTAAATTTTATAATTTTAGAGTACAAATACATTATGTCACTTATAAAAGAATCCATTTGACAAATGTGGTTGTGAATTTTATGATTTTATAGTACAAATATAGGTTGTCACGTATAATTTTATTTATGCATTTATAGTACAAATACAAGATGTCACTTATAAAAGAATCGACATAATGGCTTCTTTATGCATTTATAGTACAAATACAAGATGTCACTTATAAAAGAATCAACATAATGGCTTCTTCATGCATTTATAGTACAAATTCAAGATGTCACTTATAAAAGAATCAACATAATGGCATAGACCAATGTGGTTGTGAAGTTTATGTGCAACTAAATAATTCCGTGCACAAGAATCACTTTGACAAATGTTTAGATAATGTCAACATAATTGCGTCCACAAGAATTACTTTGAAAAATGTTTAGATAATGTCAATGACCCTAAATAAGGCTAAATCAATATATGAGTTGGGAATGGATTGGGAACTACGTCGCCACCCAGCTGCCTTGAAAACTAGTGAGGTCCTTTTTATTTCTTCTAAAGTATATATTTAATGGGAAATTTCATTTATTTTGTTATAACCAAATTTAATCAAATTGAATTTTAAATTTATATACTGTTATAGTAAATTTTAACAAGATTGTTATATATATTTTTTTTATTTTTCAGTTTAATCGTTGTTTAATTTGGTTCTTTGTGTTTACTTACTTTATATATATATATATATATATATATATAATGGTTGATTTTATTACTACTATATTCTCTGGGTGATCTTTGCCAACTTAACGTTAGTACAATTTCCATGGGTTAATATCTCGAAGATTTAAACATAAAATCTTGTATTAAATTACTTTATATATTCACATAACTTCGCAAACAAAACTTGTATTTAAAAAATTGAAACACTTACAATATAAATTATATTATATTTTAACAAAAGTTCATATTTTGTATTGTTTGATATTAAAAAGCTTATATATATATATATTTTAATAATTTAAAATTATTAAAATAAATACAACATATAATTGGAAAATTAATTTCCTTAATTTTTTTTGTATATTTGGGTGGTGCCTTTCTATTACTTCAAACTATAATAGGTATTACAACACAAGCATCCATGTCCATATGGCCTCAACCTACCCATTAGGAAACCAAATAACTTTACCATCTCGTTGTATTATAACCCGTCCAAAACTGGAAATGCCTAAGCTTTTCCAACAGATAATTGTCTTTATATTCTCTAATATCAACCAACCTACACAATAATGCCAAAAAATCCTTCCTCTGCATCTCAGAGGCATTAGTCATCTGAAGATTCAACTGGATATGGATATTTGGCACTAGATCTTGGTTGTTGTCTCACAGGCATGCACAAAATATGTCTTTCAATGCATGCCAGACTTGCATTCTGCCGATGGATTTGACACTCAATTAGTTGGACTTCCCTATGAATTTCATGCATATCTTCTAAGGGCTCTGGGATACCTGTAAGTGGCAACATTAATGCCTTAGCCAACAAAGTCTTCATCATCTAATAGATATGAATATTTTTCATTAAAAAGGTTCGTCTACCATGCGTAAAATATCACCAAAGTCAGCCAAAATCTCTTGGTCGTTGGGATCCATCTCAACTCTAATTTCCTCCCTCCATTCACTAATTATATTTCTGGCCCATGAAGGAGTTCCTATTTTGTATGTGTTAGCTGCTACATTACCCAAATGATCAATACTACCACACCAATGACCCTTTGTGCGGTTGTTCAAAGCATGTCCTTTACCACGCCCCCTGCTCGAGTTCGACCCATGGTTTCAGAGCGATGAGGGACGTTCCATCATTGCACAAACATCCCTTATGAAAACCTTCCTAAGTTTTCATACAATAAAATTCCTAAAACCCTTGGCCCACGGTTGGATGATCACATAGGGAGGATCCAATGGAGAGAGAGGGCGATATGGGGCTTGTTGTACCAAGGGTGGAACTTTCCTATGAGATCTAACAAAGAAAAATGACCAGATAAAATTTCAATAAATTTGACCCATAATTTCCTCTGATGATGTTGCAAAAGGATGATCTTAGCAAAACCATTCCATCTTCGATGGGGCTTATCCCAAGACAACATATCAAGCTTATCTTTCAAAGTGTGATCTTGGGACTTTACCTCTTCGTTAAATCGAGGCCTGAGAGACCCCGTGCGTAAATGAATACTCAGCCACATTCCTCCCCGAATGTAACCTATCACCCATTTGGTTTGACTTCCCATTGACCTTAAACTCTTCAGAACCGAAGCGACCCATTCCAAAGATATTTGAATGCTCTTGGCATCACCTAAACGACTCCACATGCACCAGAAAACCCCCATGCACAAGCCTAAACCTACTAACAAAGGAGCATAAACAAAGTAGTCCCGTAGACGTAAGGGTTACCAGAATACAAAATTCCAAACAAATAGGCACATAACTAGAATATTCCCAAAACACAATAGAGAGAACAATACAAACAGACCAAAGCGATTTGTCCTTGATACACATCACTGAAGACATAATAGAAAGATATGGTCCCACTGGAACATATGAACGAGAGTGAAGGAAATGTGGTGAGGTTTCTCGAACACTATCCTTTTAAACTTCCCTTTACAGTCCATAGACAATGGCCATTTCCCTCAACCAAAACTCCTGATTACCTGCAAAATTTCCAGCTTTTTCATCTCGAAATTTTGATAGATATTATACCAACTATGTAACTTGTCACCATCTCTCCTCATTGATATGCCCAACCTTCCCTTGCATGAGTTTACATGTGAGGGGCTAGCCACGCCAACCCCTGTTGTTTATGACCATCATTAACATGATTACTGTGACCCAGATCCAATAGTGGTTTCTTTATTAACTCGCACCTTGATGAAGGATTCCTCAATTTGATATAATATGTTTTATATTGAATAAGTTATTGTGTATCTTCATATTTGAAACTCGGTACTATTACTTGAATGTGTCCATGTCCAAATGGTCTCAACCTACCCATTGGGAAACCAGGTATGTCGACCATTTGGTTGCATTATAACAAGTCAAAAAACAAAAATGTCTAAGTTTTCCCAGCAGCGCTAAATAAATGTATTTGCCTTTATATCCTATAATATCAACTAGCCTACACAATAATGCCTTAAAAACCTTCCTATGCATCTAGGAGGTATTAATCATCTGAATATTCAATCGGAGTTGGATATATTGCATTAGATCCAGGTTGTTTTGTCAGAGGCATGCATTGTATATGTTTTTAATGTGTGCTAGATGTGCATTATGCTGCTGGATTTCACATTGAATCAGTTCAACTACCCTATGAATTGGTTGAATATCTTCTGAGGGCCCCAGGATACATATAAGTGGCAACATTAATGCCTTCGACAAAAAATTCTTCATCATCTAATAGATATGAAAAGTTTGCATTAACAAGGTTCATTTACCACACATGTGGCTTGTTTATGTTAAACGATCACCAAAATAAGCTAGAATCTCCTCTTCTTTGGTATCCATCTCAGCTCAATTTTCCTCTTACCATTCACTAATTGCGTTTCTATCCCGTAAAGGAATTCCAACCAATTATGTATGCGTTACCTGCTACATTACGAAAAACGATCAATACTACCATGCACCAGGCATTGGTGGACCTGTTCTAATCGCTTCCTTGACCACGCCCCTGACTTGGGGTTAAGCCATGACTTCGGAGGGATAACAAGTGTACCATCGTTGCACAAAGGCCCATTATAAAAACCTTCCTAATTTTCCTTGTAATAAAAGACCCAGAGTCATTGGCCCATGGTCGTTGATCACATAGGCGGGCTCCAATGGAGACAGAGATATGAGGCTTGGTGTCCCGAGGGTGGAGCATTCCTTTGAGAACTAATAGACAACAATGAATAGATAACATTTCAATAAATCTAACCCATAATTTCCTCTCAGGATGTTGCACAAGGATGATCTCTGCCAAACCGGTCCATCTTCGATGGGGCTTATCCCAGGACCATAAGTGAGCCTTATCTTGCAGAGTGTGACCCTCGGCCTTGACCTCTTCATTACATCAAGGGCTGAGAGACCCCATTCATAAAGGAAGATTCAACCATCTTCTTCCCCGACTGCAACCTATCACTCGGTTGGACCAAATTCCCATTGACCTTAAATTATTTAGACTCGAAGCTACCCTTTACAGAGATATTTGACTATTGTTGGCATCATCCAAACGACTCCACATGCACCAGAAACCCCTCGTGCCCAAGCCTCAAGCTACTAGCAAAGGAGCATAAACGAAGAAGATTGGAACCTCCCTACTCACGTTTGGGATTTAAATTTAGGAATGGACAAGAGGGATTCCATGAATCAACAGATCTGTAGGTTGAAGGGTTACAAGAAAGCATAATGCCCAACAAATAGTCACGTAACTGGAATATTTAGATAAAAATACAAACATAAGAAAGTTCTTTTACATTGATACATAGCACTAAAGATATAATAGAAAGAGATGGGCTGACTAAAATGTACCCACGAGAGAGAAGGCAATGTGGCAGGGTCACTCGAACACTAGCCTAGTAAAGTACCCATGGCACTCCTCATGTAATGCCTACTGCCCTCAACCTTGGCTCCTTCTTACCTGCTAAGAGTTTCTAGCTCTTTCATGCTGAAATTTTGATAAATATTATACCAACTGCGCAACTGACCTCGTTCGTCACCATATGCCACCACCTATGCTCATTAATATTCCCAAGATTTCCATGCATGAGTTTACATGTGTAGGGTTATCCAAACCACCCCCCGCCATTTATTACCATCATTAACATGATCACTGTGGCCTAAATCCCACAATGCTTTCTTACTCAACTCACACCCTGATTAGGGATTCCTCAATTTGAAATAATTTATTTTCTATTGAGTAAAATGTTATGTATCTTCATATTTGAAAATGGATGCTAGTACTCGAATGCCTATTAGTATAGAATGAGTGGTTACATTAGTTATATTTATTTTCCCGTGCCCATTACTGATACATCTAATTAGTTTGATATATGTATGTTTCCTGCTCCCATATTAAATGTTTTTATATTCAAAACTAAAAATTGTAGTTATAAATTCCAAATTCAGTGTTAGTTTATACAATATACTAATAGTTTACAATGTTTTTAGATTGTTTTATATTCAAAATTACTACTTGTATACATAATAGTTTGAGCATTAAAATAAATTTATATTCATATAGATTTAAAATCAATAATAATAATTTTGAATTAGATGATATATATTATAAATATATATTGTTGGAATTTATTTTGTTATCTTTAATGTTACATAAAAATTCCTTTTGAAAAATCTTAAATCATAGAAGAGAGAAATAAATGAAAAATCATACAAAACATAGCTCGAAGTGAAAAGGTTTTGATAATCGTATGCCTATTATAATGATAAAAACATTATGTATATTTAGTAAAATTATGTATAATTATAAGAAGTAATAATTTGATAAGTATAAATATATAACCATAATAATATAATGATTAGAGATCATTTATGTATAATTAGTAAATTATGTCTATAATATTTTTTTTTTGTAAGGTTGGTAGTTCCTTTATTTTTCATTAATTTTAAGAAAAATGGGCAGGATACATCCATCTTCAGAATGGTTAGGTGGCCTCAACCTTCCCTGATGGAAACCGTATCTCTTGGCCACCTAACAACATGATAATCCATCTAAAAACAGTATAGAACCAGTCTACCTATCAAAGCTATCAATGTCTGATTTTCTTTGAACTTCCTAACATCTAGATAACTATAAACATACTGGAAATCCTAGACATACAAAAACCGTTGCATATACTATAAACTAAAACATAGGGAAACCATCATACTATTCATCTTCTGCAGAATCAACTAGGGCCAAATCTTTAGCAGTCGATCTGGGGAGTTCAAATTGCGGTATGCAAGGGATGTGCCTCTCATTGCGACTGAGGCGACCACTTTGCTACTGTAGCTGAAATTTTAACTACTGAAAATATTGACTGTAATCCATGACTGCCACGACCTACATGATCGATCCTAAGGGGATATGTTCCAATTCTTTCCACAAGAGGATTTTCATCATCCAATACAAGTGTAGTGTCTACTTGTATTGGGAGGTGCGACCCACGGAGTGGCCCGGGTCTAGAATCAAATCTTTCCATTCTTCCAAACTTGGATCGAGAATACATGCTTTCTCATCAAGCAAGCACATCGTCCCATTCAGCTATAAGTTGGCATACCGAGGTCAAGCCTGCATGGTATGCCCTCATTGCGTCCTCAATTATCCTAGAGGTGGGCTTCCGTCCAAAGGGTTTACTAGAGGAGGAACCTGAATTAAAAGGTTGTGATTTAACCTGTTTCCCGCAACCATTGTATCGACAGGTGGCTCTGCTATTTCGACCCATGGTTTCAGAGCGATGAGGGACGTTCCATTGTTGCACAAGGGTCCCCTATGAAAACCTTCCTAACTTTTCATACAATAAAAGTCCTAAAACCCTTGGCCCATGGTTGCATGATCATAAAGGGAGCATACGATGGAGAGAGAAGGAGATATGGGGCTTGTTGTACCAACGGTGGAACTTTCCTACGAGATCTAACAAAGAACAATGACTAGATAACATTTCAATAAATTTGACCCATAATTTCCTCTGATGATGTTGCATAAGGATGATCTTAGCAAAACTAGTACATCTTCGATGGGGCTTATACCAAGACAACATATCAGGCTTATCTTGCAGAGTGTGATCCTGGCACTTTACCTCTTCATTAAATTGAGGGCTGAGAGACCCCATGCCTAAATGAAGAGTCACCCACCTTCCTTCCTGAATGTAACCTATCACCCATTTGGGTTGACTTCCCATTGACCTTAAATTCTTCAGAATCGAAGTGACCGATTCCAAAGATATTTGAATGCTCTTGGCATCATCTAAAAGACTCCGCATGCACCAGAAAACCCCCATGCACAAGCCTAAATCTACTAACAAAGGAGCATAAACAAAGTAGGCCCGTGGACGCAATGGTTACCAGAATACAAAATTCCAAGCAAATAGGCACATAACTAAAATATTCCTAAAACGAAAAAGAGAGAACAATACAAACAAACCAAAGCAATTTGATGTTGATACACATCACTCAAGACATAATAGAAAGATATGGACCCACTGGAACATATGCACGAGAGCGAAGGAAGTGTGGTGAGGTTTCTTGAACACTATCCTTTTAAACTTCCCTTTACACTCCGCACACAATGGCCATTTCCCTCAACCGAAACTCCTGATTACCTGCAAAATTTCTAGCTTTTTCGTCTCGAAATTTTGATAAATATTATATCAACTATGTAATTGGCCTTATTCGTTGTCCTATGCCACCATCTCTCCTCATTGATATGACCAAGATTCCCTTGCATGAGTTTACATGTGAGGGGCTAGCCACCCCAACCCTGTTGTTTATTACCATCATTAACATGATTACTGCGACCCAGATCCCATAGTGGTTTCTTGATTAACTCGCACCTTTATCAAGGATTAATCAATTTGATATAATATATTTTATATTGAATAAGTTATTATTTATCTTCATATAGTGAAAAAACACAAGATGATAACAAAAAGAAAGAAACTATGATGAGTGATGCAGAAATGGAGGTGGACCATGAAATGACCTAGAGCAAGATGGAAATGGAGGACCATGAACTACAGGAAATTCTTGAGAAAGAGAACCTAGATCTGGAAGGTTTCTTGAATCAAGGAACCAGAGAAGGGTTAGACTCATTACTTTTAGAGGAGTTCAATAGAGTCCAATAGTTTTTCATATGGAAAACCCATACTCAACGGGTGGAGAGACAAATAAACAATAATAAGCAGGGTGAAGAAGGAGTGAAAATGATTAAATCCACAGCAGGACTAGCACCCAGAAACCCAGGAAAGAAAAGAGGTAGAAAAAGCAGAATGAGTTATTGATGGAATGTGGAAAGCTAATGATATATTCAAGTAAGATGAAAGACCTTTCCAGTTACTCCTTTAATAACCTTTAATTATGTAGTTCACTTCTTGGAATATCAGGGGTCTAGGTAGCAAAAGAAAACAAAGATTACTAAGTAACATAATGAAACAAGCAGCTCTGAATGAGATTTTCATCTAGGAAACAAAGATTTCTATTCATAAAATAAAAGAGATCCATAGTAAATGGCTCAATAGATTTCAGTTTCTGGAAGTCAAAGCAGAGAATACAGCAGGAGGTATTCTCACTCTTTGGAACCCACAAAAAATTGGTACAATAGATGTTGAAGCATCTAGGGATTATTCATCTGTGGTCATTCAACCTGTGGGAGACAAGGAAACCTACCTGGTAACGAATTTGTATGGCCCTCAAAGAATGGATGATAAACTTATGTTTCTAAATTCTCTAGAGAATCTGAGAGACAGATATGCCAGAATACCCTGGATCTTGGGGGGTGATTTCAACTTGATCAAATCACTTTCGGACAAAAAAGGGGGAACCAGAGTTCTAGACAAGGGCTCTTCGGCATTTCAAACCTTTATCGATAAGATGAAACTAGTGGACATTTTAACAAATAATCGTATCTTTACCTGGAACAATAAAAGAGGAGGAGAGTCTCAAGTGGCCTCAAAATTAGACAAATTCATAATCTCAGAGGATATTATGCTCAATGATAAGGAAATGGTAGCAAGAGTTCTCCCCTTTGGAGGCTCAGATCACTAGCCGGTTCAACTGGAGGTTCAGGGCATTGGTACCCCCAAGAACAGACCTTTTCGATTTGAGAACATCTGGCTTTCCCACCCAGATTTCATCAGCAACATAACCAAATGGTGGTCAGAAGATTTAAACATTCAGGGCACCAGAAAGTTCCTTCTTCAGAAAATACTAAAACACATCAAGCTTCGGCTTAAAGACTGGAACAAGAATGAATATGGAAATATTTTTGAGGAGAAAAAAATTTATTGAAGGTAAAATGCAAGAACTCCAATCAAGCCCTCATTAAGGAGGCCGTTGATAAATTCAGAAGTGATCAAGCCACCAAATATCATCAAACCTGGGAGAAATTATGTAAACAAGAGGAAATACTTTGGAGGCAAAAATCTAGAGTTCAGTGGCTAAAAGAAGGAGAACGTAATACTAGATTTTTCCACAAATCCACCATGGTGAATAGAGCTCATAATAGGATTTCTTTGATTAAGGACGGAGGAGGAAATCTTCTCAATTATGAGGAAGAAATAGAAGCAGTTCTAGTTCAACACTTTCGAAGCATAGCACAAGAAACCTGTCATGAAAGAGAGAACTCCATTAGGGACTTCACTATACATATACCCAAGTTGGTTTCTCGAGAGGATAATTTCAACCTTTACAAAACAGTGACTGAAGAGGAGGTTAGTGGGGTACTCAAAGAAATGCAGAATGGTAAGGCGCCAGGCTCGAATGGTTTCAATGTTGACTTCTTCAAAGCCTGTTGGAATATTCTCAAACAGGATATTTTGAATGTAGTGGAAGACTCTAGAACGAACAGAACTATTTTGAAGGCTTTGAACACCTCTTTTATAGCCCTGATCCCTAAAGAGGAGTTGGCCCAAACCCTTGATAGGTTTAGGCCAATAGCTTTGTACAATGTGGTTTACAAGATAATATCAAAAGTGGTAGCCAATAGACTCAAACCCCTCCTTCCCACCCTAGTTTCTATGGAACAATCGGGATATGTAGAAGGAAGGAAAATTCTTAATAACATAATTCAAGCACATGAAGTGGTGCACTCTCTAACTAGCAACAAAAATGCTGGAATGATCATGCATTTGGACATAGCCAAAGCTTATGATAAACTGAATTTGACCTACATAGAGAAGGTTATTATATCTTTTGGGTTTGATCACAATTGGGTGAGGTGGATCCTGGCTCTGATTACTTCTTCCAGCTTCTCTATTTTGGTCAATGGTTCTCCCTCAGAGACTTTCATTCCTTTTAGAGGCCTTCGACAAGGTGACCCACTCTCTCCCTTTCTCTTCATCTTCATGATGGAAGGACTAGGTAGGTCTATCAAGCATGCTAAAGAAGTTGGTAAAATCAAAGGTCTCCAAATCTCTAACAATGGACAGGCCTTGACTCATCAACAATTTGTTGATGATACCATGCTGCAAGGAATACCCACAGTCAAAGAAGCTCTTGCATACAAACAAATCCTCAGTGACTTTGCCATGGCTTCAGGTATTGAAGTTAATCTATCCAAATCTAAGATTTGTTTTCTTCAATACTAATATTGCTATTGAGAGGAACATATCTAGAATTCTGGGCTTTAAAAGAGATTATCTATCCTCAAAATATCTGGGAGTTCCTCTAACTGATAAACCATTACACAATAGAATCTGGGAGCCGGTGATTAATAAATTGCAGGATAAAATCAAGAAATGGACTATTAGATCCTTAAACTTGGCGGGTAGGTTGGTGCTCACAAAAGTTGTTCTTCAATTAATCCCAATCTTTATGCTCTCAACTCTCCCAGCTCCTAAAGGAGTCCTGCATAAATTCAGAAACATACAGAGAGATTTTCTTTGGGGCAAGGGGGAAGAAAAGAAGAAATGGGCCTTAGTAGCCTGGGAAAAAATTTCCAAACCCAAAAACCACGGGGGTCTTGGATTGGATGATCCTAAGATTCTAAGCAAGGTCTTAGGGGAAAAATTATGGTGGCGCTGGCTAAAGAACCAGAGGCTCAATGGGCAATCATTTGGAAAGAAAAATATGCCAGCTCATGGCAAGATATTGACCACATAAGGATGGATGGTAATATAAATGGATCACACATTTGGAATAAAGCCTGGGGAAACAGGGGCTTAGTTCAAGATAACAGCTTCTAGGAAATTAGAGAAGGAGACTTAACATTATTATGGGAGGACGGATGGCAACAAGAACCTATTCTGTTAAAAGAGGATCTGGAGGACCTCAAAGCAGAGGCAAGATACCAAGGGGATTTCCAAGGTCAAAGATTTTTGGGATCAAAACAACAGTATAGGGAAATGGAGAAATTGGAGGAGATTTAATTTCAATGACGACAACCCCCTGAAAGCTAAAGATAAGATACTAATGAAAGATTTAGAACAAAGGAAAATTCTAGTATAAGGGGGGCATGACCAACTGAGATGGGGCAACAACAATGATGGTATCTTTAAGCTCAAGGAAGCAAAACTCATACTCCTTGGAATAGATTCCCATGCTTCAGATAGGTTGTGGAAAAACCTATGGAGGCATCAAGACTGGATGAAAATTAAAATTTTCATGTGGTTG